>LT649946.1:0-11308 GCA_900128395.1 Stramenopiles sp. TOSAG23-2
CATGTAATGAACTGAAAAATCCATCATCACAACGATGAAATATAAGAATTTAGGTTGAAAATGTTGATTTTGAGAAAATTTGATGAAAAATATGCGAGTTGTAATGGTATGCAGTGCTAAATGGTCGATTTTTCGGCCTCTATTCTAAATATGAGGATTTTGGATTTTGTTGATCACATAAAAAAGGGGGCCATATATGTATTTACTAGAAAAATAAAAACATATTCACTACGATTGACATTCATACTACATTGGTTTTACAAAATTGTGGAAACAAAAACAAGAAAGGAAAAACGTCACAACAATAACAGCAACGATGTTTACGATGAAACAATTGACATCTGCGATCATTGTGTTTGCAACGATATTGGTCATCATATCAACCAATGCACATGCAGTGGACATGAAAGAAGATCTTAAACAATTAAATAAAACATATAGTGAACCACTTGAAAAATTACATAAATTTGAACGTACAATGAAAATTTCATTACAAGCAGTTGATCATGCAACGAAAGCAATTAAATTTATCACAGAGAGACATGATACCACAAAAAATCGCCGTGTAGAATTGGACGATCAAGTAAAAGAAGCAAGCGAAGAGTTAAAAATATTGATGTCAGCATGTAATGGGAAAAAAGTGGAATTCGATCAACGCCATACAAGTAGGAATGAAGAGCTTGAAACGATGGGTGATCTTGTACAATTTTTACACCAACAATTAGTAATACAACAACAAAAATTGAGCGATTCTGTTGAATTGTTAAAGTCAGGAAGTTTGAATTAAATCAAGATTCATAGATCTAGGTATACTAATGTGTATGTGAGATGAAGAAGAAGATGGAAGAAGAAGCAGAGGAAACAGCAGGTGTGTTGTGTTAAAACATGTTTTTATGAATAATATATCTTCTTTTGTATGATATATGATATAATATTAAATAGGAAAATCTGTATTCAAAACTATAACAATTAATAAATTAAGTACAAGATAAAATTGACCTTGCCACAATATATATTTTCTATAATCTATGCATATCATCTCACTGAAATGGAAGACAAATGATATATCGTGTACTGTTGTAGAATATGTTATATCATATGTTTCCTTATATATATATACGAATATATATCAATATTTAAAAATATTTATATGCTCGGCCAATATTATTTTTACCACAAATACTAAAATGTGTGAAATCGTTCACAACCCATCCGAATCTTCAGAATCTGTATTAAACCTTGGATCAAATAAAGTTGTTGCAGCATCTACCTTGACATCTAGTTCGCTATCAGAGTTGTTATAGTTGTTGACATTTTCAGAATTGTTAACATTTTCAAGAACACCTGTACATATGGAACCTTTAGAAAATTGGGCAAGAAAATGCCATCCACTTTCCTTCCTCTTGTATTCTATCTTCTCATTTTCTGTCAGGCTTTGCCATTGATGTGCATTTATAAAGCATTTTGGCAGTTTTTCACCTTGGCTTTTTAATGCTAGTTTTGTTCGTCGCAATAAAACAGAATTGATATATCCTACGTTTCTCATATCTGTATCTTCAATATTTTTTTTGTCGGCACCTATCAGTTGTAAGTGAGCGGAGAAATCAGAAATTCTATTTTTCATGGGTGTCCCTGTGGCAGACCACTTAAAATCACATTTTAGCTGGCAGGCGTTGTCAAATCCATTCTTCATATTGTTGATCGCATGGGACTCATCAAGAATTAGCCGCCGCCAATCGATGGTCATAAGTTCAGCTGAATTATCACGCAGACGATGGTAGTTAGTGAGTACTATAGTTGGAAGTTCTCCTGCATTTCTCATGATAGTATCCACCGTTGGAAAATTCGACTTTGTATGAAAATCGCCATGGTAAATAATAACTTTCATGCCAGGGATAAATTTCTTGCAGTCATCAATCCAAGAGTTGAAGACAGTTTTTGGCATAACAACAAGCGTGGGCTTGTTTTCTTGGTTAAGATCCAATTTAATAAGAGTAAGCAGCTGTAATGTCTTCCCAAGTCCCATGTCATCAGCTAATATGCCCCCTTTGATACCTCGTTGCCCTGGATTTTCTCCACGCTCCTGGCGTTGCATCCAGCGCACTCCGGTAAATTGATGGTTTTTGAGGGTAGCATTTATCCCAGCATTCAATATCTCAACATCAAACTCGCGTTTTAGAGAGGCATAATTGCTTCTTGATCTATATGTATGAAATTCAGCAATATCTACGGTATCTTCGGCAATACCAACGGTCTCTTCCCAGATCTTCTCTTTTTCATCCTGTTTTGCCTTTTTCATTTCATCGTTCAAAACTTTTACCCGAAAATGGTAGAAGTAGACAGCAGTGTGTGGTGAACCAAGTCGCCAAATTCGGTCTCGAGCTTGCCATTCTAAGGCGGGACTCCATTTTGGATCAAGAATAAAAACAACATTTGCAGTTTGCAAATTAATACCAGCACCACATGTATCAATTTGACAAAATATAACTTGTGGTGAATCGTCTTTGTTGAATTTTTCTATAATTTTCATGCGATCGGAAGCTGTAACATCGCCATCTATGCGTAAGGAACAATCAATATTTATTTTATTTTTGAAAGTTACCTGTGCTTGAGAGAGAACTTCTTTCCACGTCGAAAAGACAACAATTTTGTTACTAATTCCACTCACGCCTACATGTACTTTTCGTGGTTTAACAGCTTCATGAAAGTCTTCTAATGTTTTATTAGCCTCTTGTGACTTAAAGTGCCTCACATCAAGATATTCTTTGAACTCACCATCTTCTATATTATTGATTATTCGGTTAGCAATCTCAGCAGCTTCAAGTATCTTGCTTGTTGCTGCTGCAGTTTTCTTAAATTTACCTTTCTCCCCAACTTCAACTTGTTTCTTGATGGTGTTGCTACTTTTTCGCTTTGAAAGTACTCTGCTTGGTGTTTCCATTTGACTCCTGTTGTTAATATTGTTATTACTTCCAACGTACTCTTCTAAAAATTCATACTTAATATTTCCAGTGATTTTCTCATCAATATTAAACCTACACGATTTATTCGCTGTAGAGTGTACAATTCCAACTTTACCTTTATATTTACCGTTTGTTATTATATATGTATCTCCTTTATTTACATTATCTTTTGCAAATCTTGGAGTTCCCATTTCTGTCGTTTAATTGATATTGTAGCAGGGTAAAAACGCTAGGGAATCAAGTAGTACTAGATACATATATGTTTAATATTTATGTTTTTAGATAACAAGTATATCAATTCAATTATGTCTATTAAAATACATATATATCTGTTTCTTATATTATTTTACTATTATTTCAACAATTATATTAAGCCTGGTAAGTATACCATAGTGCATATATTGTTGTTCCATTTTGAAGCCGGACATTGAGTGTTGAAGATTTGACCTTAAAAAGTCTCCGGGAAAAAAAAAAGTGTCCGAAATTTTAAAAAAGTGATATAGGAATATTAAACTGTTTATACTTAGTAGAATAATACAATTATTTTTCTTTTCTTATATATTAGGTTAGGCTTTAGCTAATTATTTCAATTATTTCAATGCTTCAAAATGGAATAGCAATATATACTTATGAGTAAATAAAATCTTTAAAATTATAAATTATATAAGATTCGAAATATTATGTTGCACAAGATAAAGATTGATCCGCTTCGCATGTAAATCCAAATCGACCTCTATCTTTTTTGCATGCTTCGATTAAACCTTCATACGTTGCGGCGCATTTTCCATTTACAAATCGTGTTCCTTGTCCACAACATGTTTCTTTGAAACATTCATTTTTAGGATCACTTTCACATCTTTTCAAATCGACATACGGTATATTTTGTTCTATTCCTTCTTCCGGGATACATAACATCAATGTCATACCCCATGCGGAACTTTCTGCACCATTCGATTTCCAACAAAAAGTCTCCGAGTCTGTACGTAAAAAACACTTCGGAGCACCATCAGGCCAAGAGTCACAATTTTGCATTGTAGCGCTACGCGTTGGATTCGCAGCTTTACATTCTTCTGCAGATGTAGGCTGTCTCCAGCCAGTTGGGCATTTGTTCGGCAACGCCCTTGAGCGTTGACCAGCCGTAGGACCAATTGAATTACATTTTACCTTTTCATACGGTAAAATATTTGATATTCGTTCATCAAATGTAGTCTTTGCGATACGAAAGGATGGAAGTTTCAAATTTTTATATGCTGGGGCACTGCATACAAATGAGTATGAATTATTTACCATATCTTCTGCTGGTGTCCCATAACCCGCGGCAAAGTAATCTCTTGCTACAACTTTATTGCAAGCTTCTCGATGACATGCAACTATGTCACTTCCGGACATGGCTGGTGTAGATGGATTAAAACCGAGTGCAACAAATGCCTGTGTTGTTGCCATAGCTACAGTAAGCTTACCCTTAGCAACATCTACCTTCCACATTGCAGTCGCCGCACTTCCATCCAAACCATTAGTAACGACAAGTTTTTGTTCATTGTAACCTGTATCATCAAAAGGCAAAGAGAATGGTAATTCATCGCCATGGGCGGAAGACAATGTTATTGGCATGAGTAAAAGCATGATCATAAAATAATAATACATATTGATATTATTATTTTTTGAACTACGATTATTTTTGAATAATTTCCATTTATTATTATTATTATTATTATTATAATATTTCATTTCTTATTTATATTATTATCGTAAAATGAAAAATAAAATTGATTTACCATGTATAATATCCGAATCAAAGGCCAAAAATACATTCACACAAAGTACAATATATTCTCGTCCCTTTGTTTCGAGAGTAACGATGTGGACATTACGATTTTTCTTCATTATAATTATTGTTTTTCTTCATTTTTTCATCATCAATTAAATCAAAACAACCAATTCAAAATCAACAACAACAACAAAGAAAATACACGACTCGATCCTTTTCGTCTCATCGTCTCCGTTTTACATAAATATAGCTAATAGTAAAATTTGTATTCAAAACTATACCAATTAATAAATTAAGTACAAGATTTTTTTCTAAAAAAATATTATTACGAAGTATATTCATTATTTTATATATAAAATGTACGCGTATTTTAATTTTTTATTCCTACTCATGACAATTCCTACTCTCATATTATTATTTTTTAATATTAAAAAAATAATATTAATAATATTATACGTATTTAATACATTCGTATTATATACGAGAAGAGTAAAATACATTTTTCCCGTCATTGGTGTCTTTTGCTGGGTTCTTCTCATCGTATATATATATTACTATTGTATATATACGACAGAATAATTTTCAAGTAATAACCAAATGATTATAAATGATGTATTTATAAAAACAAAAAACATATTTCTTTTCTAAAAATTCTCTTCGACAAATTTTTTCTGTGCATCATTTAATTGTTTTGGCATTTCTACTATAAATTTTACATGCAAGTCACCAAATTCAGATGGAAATTGATGTATTGGCATGCCCTCCCCTTTAATAGTCTTGACGAAAAAAGGTTTTGTAATTCTCTTGCGAGATATTTCGACAGTATGTTCATCCATATGCGTTATTGTTTTCGTAAATCCAAGCAATGCTTCTTTTAAAGTAATTGTCATTTCCATTTTTAAATCATTGCCATCACGATTGAACAAACGATGTTTCTTTTGACGCAATCTCATTATAACATCACCAGGTATCTGTCCAGGTCGCTGTTCAGACATACGTTCGAATTTTATGGTAGAACCATCTGCCATACCTTTTTCAATAACAGTTGCTAACGTAGTTGGTTCATTTTTACATCGATGTTTAGATGGTACTTCTTGCTGTTGCTGTACTTGAAATCCAGGCCCCATGGTTCTAGTAACCATTTTAATTTCATTTGGACATCGATCACATTTAGCACATTTACCACGTTTTGGTTTATTTTTACAACCCCTGCAAATAACACGACGTGTAATTTCAGCACTGATTTCATTGCCGTTGTACATGTCATCTAATGATACGGTTAAATCAACGTTTGCATCATTTCCTCGGTTACCACGTTGGTTACCACCACCACCAAAAAATGCTGCAAAAGGATCCATAGCACCACCACCTTGTTCTTTCTTATCTGACTCTTTCACTAATTCCATACCACCTGTATCAAACATCAAACGCTTATCCTTATCTCCAATAATTTCATATGCCGTTCGAATATGTTCAAATATTTTTTTCGCTTTTTCTTTTTTCTTTGAATCACCCCTAATTTTATCTGGATGCCATTTACGACTTAATTTCCTAAATGCTTTTTTAATTTTACCATCATCATCATCTGGATCAACGCCAATAATCAGATATGGATCATAATCATCATCTTCCAAATCCGTAATCCAATGCTCTGGATCGACTGTACCATCTTCGTTCTTTTTAATTTCACCTTTCATTTCTTCCTTTTTTTTCGCACCTTCTTTTCGTATCTCTGCATGGCATGGATCACCATCCCGTACACGTTCACCAGTTAAACGTTTTCTATCATTGCTTAGTTTAACTTTATGTGTACCAGCATTACCCCAATCAATTATAACAAAGCCACCTTCTGCACGCCATGTACATTCTTCATGGTCGCAATTACCATCAGGTGCGTAGAATGTATGATCTTCACGAAATTCAACATCACGCCAATCATTCCAATACCACACACTCCCTTCCATAAAGTCCATCTCACCATAGACACAAACATCAAAACAAGTGAATTTATCATGATCACAGGTAGAAGCACCTGCTCTTCGTCCATTTTCACATTCACAAAAACCGGATGCACCAGGTGGTACTATTGATTTACATCCTCGATCGCCACCAGGTTCCCTTGGACCATCTGGTGAACATCCACCTGTTTGCCTCCATCTTACGCAACCAGGTTTTGCATTTATAAATAAAATATTAAAATTGCATATCGTTGCTAATAATAGAATAATACTATTGATTAAACACGAAGAATATCTTTTCATCTTTTGTATTATTGATATAATTTATTATTATATATCTATAATGTCTCTTTTGGTATATGTTATAAAAATACTACTATACGTTAAAAAAAAAATATATGGTACTACTATTATTGTCCAAACTGTTTGTTTCTGGTATGGATATACTATTATTCAAAGGTAAAGAATTGAATGTTATTATTTTGATGTTATCAATTGTATATATGTATGTATGTTCCAGTGTTGTTGATTTGATCTGTTATAATAATTGATTGGGTGGGTACATATTCATTTTGGTTTTATTCTTTCATCCTTTTTCGTAAATTCGCGAAGAAAGCATAGCATATAAATAGCACTATTATTTGTAAAATATTTATAGCTTTTTTTCATTATTTTATATTATTAGAATTATGGACACGTGGACATGCTGCCAAGCTTTTTTGCTGATGGGGCTCTGCCGGCATATAAATTGTAAACATTAACTACAGTATTAGTATAATAAATTTGATAGGGAAAGTAGAAAATTTGTAGCGCGGGGCCGAGAACCTTAAACCTTGGTTTGAAACATTCTATCATGACTCCATTGACCAACTTCACTCTAACTCTGCTAGCGACAGGCATGACTATATCTATAAGACATGTAGAAAAGCAAAACGTAGATTTGGACCTGGAACATTAAATAACCATGGTTAACCACAAAATAATGAATCTCTCCAAAGAAAACAAAAACTAAGTGTGTTCGTATTTTATATTTGAGCGTTATATTTTACTTCTTGTATCTTTGTGTTGATTTTTTATCTCGGCGCGTTCAACACTACAAATGTTAATATTTTTCAGTATATATTCCCCAGCTTGAACTTGATACACTTCCTTTCCAACTATGTCTACAAAACCAATACTTCCATATGGAATTGAAAATGACCACGTAAACGTATCTCCGTTTTTATTATTATATCGCGTCCAATTGCTAACAATCTTACCACGTACGGTATTCAATGATATGTTAACACCTGGAAGACTTGGTGTTTCACATGGACAGCGTGGACGAAGTAAAATATGTGACCATCCAACACTATAAGATGCTTGATTTATTCCACCTAAATAGCGAAACATCCATACAACAACAGATGAAAACATTGGATGATTATGGCTATACGTGTTATTTGAATAAAACCAACTTTCCCATAATGTTGTTGCATTCATTTTCAACATATAACCATAGGACGGGTAATCCTCTCTTGTCATCATATTATAAGCAGTATTCAATGGAATTGATGATAATAACGGCAATATACAGAACATACCAACTGCTGATTGAGGCACCCCATTGCCTAATTCATATAAAGATAAATTTAACATCGACTTTACTGCAGGAACTGCATCTTTTGGAACTAGATCATAATATAGCGGCATGCTTTGGCTACATTGGCTTAAATTGAACGTTTTTGTATCTGTAAATGTTCCATTAGTTTGAAGAAATAACTGATTCATTCGATTTCTAACACGTCTCGCATCTTCTTCGGCAAGCTCTGCAATGTCCTTATATCCTAACACACGATTGATTTTGGACCATGCGTGGTAATTCATCCATTGAAATACATGCCCAGTTAAACGATGTACATTACCATTTGGTTCAACATTCATCCAATCCGAAAGCCCATTTTCAATTAACGATTCATCAACATGGTTTGAAAGCATATTCATCCACTTTTTGGTAGAATTATAGGAAGATTTTAAACTCGACGAGTCACTATAATAATCCCACATCCATGTTTGTAAAACTGGTTGGACAGTTGCCCATCCAATCGGCCCTGAACCATTTTTATCTACACCATTGTCATATATGCCAACATATGGACTTGTTTCTGTAAAACCACCATCGTTACGCTGTGCATCATTATAATCCAGTATTCGTTTGCGGTAAAAAGATAACATATTAAATATATGCATACCTGTTTCAGCTGTTGCTAATAAGTCACCACCATAACCAAATCGTTCACGATGCGGGCAATCAGATTGAACAGACATCATATTTGAACTATGTGTGTTGTATGCCAAATTGAAAATTTTTTCTAATATATGTTTGTTTTCTTTCTTATCATTGCTTCTTGGAACTGAAAACGACCCATGAACATTGATGTCAGTGCGTAAAGCAATGCCAAAAATAGAGTGGATCGCAGAGCGAAGATTTATCTTTTCATTATTTTTATTGTTGTTGCTTGTTGTTGATAGAGATACCGCAATATATCGAAATCCATGCCATGTAAATCTTGGCACATGGCTATATGTCTCATTTTCCCTTAAACCCTTTGTAATGAAAATATCTTTTTGATATGCAATATTTGGAGCACAATCCCCACCTTCACCAGGATGTTTAATTTGTCCAGCTACACTAGTCAATCCATTCACACTTCCATTACCCCATAACACTTCACCGTAAAGAAATTCAATGGATGTATTCATGGGTAATGGTCCTTGAAAAGTCACATTAATGGTCCCAGCAAAATTTCTTCCCATGTCATACACAATTGCATCATCATCTTTGTCGTCATCTCCGTTGTTGCGATATGGAGATATTATTTTCCCACTTAAATGTTCAAACGCTCGAATAGGTGGTAATCTTGATGCTTCTAGTACACCTAATGCACTCAAAATATGTTGTTTTACTACCATTACTCCCGTTTCTGACCATATCTCCTTTTCACGACGCTGATCATATACACTTCCCAAATAAATATTGTTATTACTGTATGGCCCTGGGGATAACATCCATTTTCCATCTTCCTCATCATTCCCTTTATTACTCGAGACAATTTTTTTTGTTCCATCATAATATTCTATCACAAGGTCAAGTCGAAACATTGGTGGTCCAGTTGCCAAGTCGTTTCGAAGATCTCTTTTACCCCACATTTTTAATGGGAGCAGGTTCCACCATCCATTACCTAATGATATCTTCAATGTATGGCTGGTATGTGTCTTATTAAGCCATTCAGTAACATCAAGTGTGTTATAAGCTATACGTTTGGCAAACGATGTCCATTCCGGATCTAAAAACGTGTCACCTGGGACTGTAAAACCATTCAGCATTGTTCGGTAATAACCCAACCCAGCAATATATAGACGTGCACGTTTTACCTCCTTGTTTTCAGTCTTGAATTTTTTTTTAAAAATTGGATTCGGGTGATTTCCATATGGTGACGTGCTGCACTTGTTATTTTTACTTTCAGAATATCCTCCAGAATCGGTAGAATTGGCTGTTAACCAGATACCAGCCCAATCAGCTTCTTTTCTTGACATTTTAAACGTTTGTTTTCTGGACCATGCACTTGGTATATTTCCAGTCGTTTGGTCACCACCATGAATTTCTTTCCAAACTCTAACTCTCCACTGAACTTCCTCATCAGCTTGAAGTTTTTTGCCTTGGTATGTTGCTGAGAGAGTATTATTAGTAACAACAAGTCCAGTTGTCCACGTTTCGTTATTTTCATAGATTACTTCAATTTCATAAGCCGACTGTTTACTTCTTAAAACCCACGTCAAAGAGGGGGATTGCGTATTTACAACAACAAACGTTTTTGAGTATGAAGTTAGGGGAGAACGACCATCAACGAGAAGTTTATACGGCGACTTAATTGTTCTTTGGTCAACAGACCCTGCCATTGACATCAAGTGTACAATAATGAACGATATTAAAAACAACATTAACATGGCGATAAAGCAAATTTATACTACTATAAAAAAATGTCTTATACACACAGCAATATAATAATTTATACGTACAACAAATGTTTCTTCAGTATACCACCCTTGTGTATTAAGATTTGCTTTATATTATATTATACTTTTTTTACAAAGTACGAGTTAACCATGTAAAATAACAACACTTGTCTCTTTCTTTTTCTTATCGCAAATACATATATAGACTAAAGATAAAGATACGACGTGGTGAATTTGTGATTGCCTGATTGCCAGATTGAAATTATTACTATCTATATCACAACAGCATTTTATTTATATTGTAGTACATATACTATTAATAGTGACTACCGGTGGTATTAATATAAACTATATTATAAGCTCCTATTATTTACGAATTATACGAATATCAAAAAGTTTAATCTCCCAATCTCCCAATCTCCCATTTTAATTTAACCGTTCTCACCATTATCATACGATCATCATATTAATAAAAATTATACGATCGTAATTTATTTTTTCTCAAGTATTTTACACCAACTGAACACTCGCTCGACACACGACTGACAAACCATTGAAATCCGACCCCCTTTTTCTTTAAGAATCATACTCAATACCTTCATTCCATGCACCGCATTGATAAC
>LT649947.1:0-11289 GCA_900128395.1 Stramenopiles sp. TOSAG23-2
GTCTACCAACATGTGGGGTTCCTTATTTGACGATGACGACAATAATGCTAATAGCCAAGGCAGCACAACTGCTTCAACAAGAGATACGACTACAAACAATTCTAATAGTTTGTGGGGTAATTTAGATTTAAGCGACGATGGGGATAACACTGAAAGTGTATTTGGTAACATAACGAGTACTGATACAAAACCAGCCTTATCAATTTTTGATAGTTATGGTAAATCTGATAACGCCGAGTCTCTCTTTCCCTCGTTGTTTGATAGTAACGGTACAACAAGTACTAAGAATAATACTAATAATGTAGATTCGATATTTGGTGGACCTTCATCTAGAAGCAATAATAATAATAATAACAATAACGACTCACTTTTTCCATCATTGTTTGATACCGGTGACAATAATAAAAATACTACTACGAAGAATGCTTCATCTTCACTGTTTGGTAATAATGATACCGCCGGGTCCTCCTCCATATTTGGTAACGATATAAATAATAGCAACAATAATACGTCAATGTCTCTTTTTGGTGAACCAGAAACCAATACAAATAAATATAACAATTCTAAAAAACCGTATTCATCTATATTTGGAACATTTGATGATGATGATGATAATAATAATAATAACAATAGTAATAATAACAACACGTTGTTCCCACCTTCATCTCCTCTTTTTGGAGAAGTTACAAAGAAAAAAGCTGGAAACATTGATTTGTTCGATAGAGATTATAATAATAACAGCGATATCAACGGCACGTCAAATATTTTCGGTGAACAGCAAGAACAAGACGATTATGTACATGAACATCATCATGGTGCAACTCATATGCAACGATTATGGCGTGGGCATAGTGGACGAAAAGAACATTTTTCATTATTGTTAGAAAAACACGAGGAAGAGGAAAAAATACGATTAGAACGCGAGCAGCAACGGTTAGAAGATGGATATGCATTATTAGACCACCATAAATCGAAGCAAGAAGATCATCATAATGAAATACTGAATCGAAATAAAAATTTTACAGAAAAAAATTTAAATGATCCTCATTCCAATGTTGAATATCTTGACGTTCAAGAATCAGATCATTATTCAGATGAATTTGGGGAATTGTTGGCAAAAAAATTCAAACGTTGCCTTGTATTAAAAGCAAAGGAAGATCAAAATTCGCTTAATCTCAGAAAAGCATTTAAACAAATTGATAGCAATCATGATGGCATAATATCAAGAAAAGAATTCCATGAAGCAATTGATTTATTGGATTTAGATTTTAGAGAACCAGAAATACGAGTGTTAATAGCATATTTAGATAGAAACAACGATGGTGACATAGATTTAGCGGAATTCAAGGTATTTCGAAACGTTCATGAAGAAGATATAAACGAAGAGCAAGAAAATCAACTTCGTCATCAAGTAGTAGATGTACCAGTAGATATACCAAATAGTCCAGAAACACGAAATGCAGCATTGAAGATACAGAAAACCATAAGAGGCCATTCCGGAAGAAAAGAGTTTAATCAGGCATATGCAAGTAAGATTGAAAAAGATGCATTGCATGAGCAGAAAAAAGTACGACAATTAGCCGGTGATGTTGATACGGATGGTGAAAGTATGTATGATAGTGATAGGAATCACCAATATGATGAGATGATGTATGGCGATGAGGATGAAACTAAAACAAGTCCAATGAAAGATCATCAAATTGCAAATACGACTATGAATATAGATGCATTAAAATCAAGGCTTGATATTGCAGAAAAACGAAAATTACAATTAGAAACGGAATCATTATCAAATAAAAAATTAGCAAATGATTTAAAATTAAAAGTTGAAACACTAGAAAAAAAATTATTAGCCACTTCTTCAACATTGACATCACCATCGAATAAAAACACGAAAATAAATGATGAGTTAAAATTGCAGTTTGATATTTTAAATGAGAAACATACTAAATTAGGCATTAAAGAAAAACAACAATTAGTGGAAATTTCTAATTTAAAGCAACAACTTGCAACGATGACAGATAATAAAGATTCAACAAATAAATACGAAGCTGAAGCAAAAAAGCATCAAACAGAAATAAATCAAATGCATGATGAAATAGATAATTTAACAAAAGAAATGGAGACAAAAACAAATGATTTTAACGTCAAACTCGATGAAAAAACAAATGAATTAAACAAGGAACATAATAATATAATAGCTGCAATGAAACATGAGCATCAAATTGTCAATACAAAATATACTACACAAATTAATGACCATGCTATTAAAGAAGAAAAATTAAATTTACAGATTGAAGATTTAAATTTGCAATTAAAAGTTGAAAAAAACAAATATGAAGTTTTGCATAAGCAAAAAAATGAAACGGAAGAAACATGGAAATTAAATGAAGAAAAACGAATAAATGAAATAAAAAAGAAAACGGAAGTGGAAACATTAAAAACAATGAAAGAGATTGTTCAAAAAGAAGCAGATAGTAGAAATAATTTAACAAAGAAACAGGATGAATTAATTGCAACAAAGAAAGAATTAGACTTATTAGTTCAATTGAAAGATTTAGATGTTGAGAAACGGAAAGAAGTAGAAACTAAAAATGAAAAGTTAGAAAAAGAAAATGGGATTATGAAACATGAATTAGTGCAACTTCAAGCAAAATTAGCAACATTCTTAAAAAAGCAAGGCCAAATAGAACAAAAGACAAAGGATGATATTGCATTTCAAGCATTGCATCATCGCGTAGAACAAGAAAAAGTAAAATTGATGTTACTCCAACATCGAAATAAAAAAATAGCAGATCATACTATGGATGATGATTTACGACCTTTATCGTATATAAGCAGCAAGAAATCCAATGATACACGACAAGGCGAGGAAACGAGAAGAAACAATGTTCCAGTTGGGGGAGAAAAGCAATCGGTCTCCGCATTACCACCGAAAGAAGTTTATCGTCCTTTAAAATCATTATCCATTGCTGAAGTTGGTGTTTTATTACGACATTATGATTTAACATTATTCATAGATAAATTTAGAAAACACAATATAGATGGCCGTGAATTATCGGAATTTCAATTTGAAGAGGATTTGATGCCATTCCATGTCGGTAGACGAACGCAACATATGAAATTATTACATTTGATATCTGAGTTAATCACAATAGGCGTAAATGATAAATTGTTCATAGAATTAAAACGACATAATGCTAGAATTAAACGTTTAACCAATCGTATGCGAACACCAGCAGGTCCAATTTCACAAATGTCGATAAAAGCACGTTTTCAGGCGACTAGAGTTGGTGGTAGTACAAGTAGCAGGCGGCTATCTTTATCTCCAAAAGGGACGAACAAAGGAAAAGGTATCAATAAAAGGAAAGGTATGCATCATCCAAAAGGCAATAAAATTATACGTAGTGGTGGACGTAATTTTCATTTAAACATCAATGATGATGAAGAATATGCAAGTAATGATTATGATGATGATAATGATGATCTAGACCGCATGGACGGTTTAGAAAATAATAGTGGATTTATATTTACAAATGGTATAATGATCGAGCCAAGAAATGGAAGTAAAAAAACTTATCGTAATGGTGGTATAAATAATCATTTTCATCGATCTCGTGGTGATCGTAATCCAATAGAATTTGTTTAAAAAAATAAAAAAAAAAGGAAGATCTGCTAGCGTGTAATAGAGGAGTGTGTTATAAAAAGTGTGTGAAATATGTGATGTGATGTAAAAAAATTTTCTGGGGTTGTGTGTGGTACGTTTTATGGTAAAGATGTGTGTTGTTTTGGTAAATATATATTAAGAATATGTTTTGTCACCACGCTATCTAATGGTATGTGTATGGTATAATATAATTTTTTATATGATACTGTACATATTTGTTAGATTATATTTTTATATCTTTAATACTTTATTATATTTTTATTATATATTTTATATCCTAACACTACATTGCTTTAAAATACCATTTCATGTGGTGCATCTGCTTTAGAAAGGGAGAAGCGTGCATGTAAATAATCTTTCAAACCGTCAACTTTTGCTACAGCACCGTCAACAACTGCATCAACTTTTTGTTGTAAAGCTTTTCTGTCATCACCTATGGTAACTGCTGGGACTTTGCCAGCGTCCAAGAATTCTTGTTCTGCACTATCAACTGCTTGTGCACTACGTTTGAAGTATGAATCTTCAAGGCTGCTAACTGCGGATACAGCACCGTCGATACCTGCAACTTTGGTACTGGTTGCGATAACATATGCTTGGTTCACACGTCTTACTGGTACACCATTAGCTTTAAATGGACCGGTAACAAGTAATAAACCAGATGGCATTTGTCTTAAGAAAACAACACGTTTTCCACGATGACGTCCAGCTAATAAGATTAATACAGTTCCAGTTGTGATGGATGAACGCAATTTTGCTGATTTTGGGTTGTGGTTGCGTTTCTTTGGTTGTGTAGTATCATCAGATGCATAATATTTACCAACTTTTGCATCAGCTTGTGCTGCTTTTGCTTTTGGTGCAGTTTTGCTAAATCTTAATTTACCTTTTTTGTAACGACGGTGACTACTTGCACTTTTAGCTACTGCATTTACTCCACGGGCTAATACTTTTGGCATGATTGTTGTTTTATTGATTTATAATATATAAAAAATAGTGTTGTTGTTGTGTATACTGATATTATTTTTTATTTGTTGATATATGTAAAAATGTTGTCTATCTTGTACATACGTCTTTCTATTATTTTTACTTATTATAAATATATATTATTTTATGATATAAAAATGTCATTTGGATAGTATTCTAAAAAGTATATATATTGTGTTTGATAGGGGAATTGGAGCAGAGGATTTGGTGAAGGATTGGTGGAGGAGAGCCATTAAAAATTAGCAGGTTCATACCACTCTTACAAAAACAAACAAATTGATGCTTGTATCCCCTGCTGTGTGAATGCTATTATATTAGCAGGTTCATAGCACTCGCATTAGAACGAAATCCAAAAAGCCAACATACTGTGTCTATGGTAAAGCTACACTGTACTACACAGTATTGACGTATTTACTAAAATAAAGACTTGGTTATCATCCTTAATATATAATAATTATATATAAAACTGTATATAATGGTAGAATTATTTTGACGTGGGTGAATTCTGCTGCATCGAAAATACGGGTTTTACATATTACACTTATACTATTTATTTTCCATAATTTCCTTAAATTGATTTATAAAATTCTTTAAAAAATTATTGATGAAAAAAATCAAAAAAGTCAAAACAAAAACAGTTATATAGTAAAGCTATAAAAGCAAATGAAGAAGTGCATAATGCAAAAGAAAAAAAAAAAGCAATAATATTCAACAGATTGTTTATATCATAATAATAACAACCATGTGGAGTTCGTTTAAAACAGCAAATGCGGATGGGCATTATTTACATAATTCATGGAATAAATATAATGAATCTACACCTGTGATTCATTTAATTAATAATGGGATAAAAACAATTGCAAATATACCAACATATATTAAAGAAATGGAATGGCCAACAATACCAAACGAATTCAATGCAAAAGCAATGGAAGAATTTTTAACCAATCCTATCGCAATAGTCAGTCTTGTATTAATTGTATGGGGTATATTTGTATTCGTTGCTATAAAATGTAGTGGAAATAAGAAAGAGATTACTACTAGTAATAATAATAATATAGAATATAATAGTAATGTCAAGGGTGATGAAGATGATAGTAATAATAATAATAATAATAGTTTTTCAACACCAAGTAATAAACGTGAAAAAGATGAATTTGTACGTATTTTTCAAAGCCGTATAAATGCATTGAAAGAATCAGAACGACAAGTTGATGAACGTATTGAACATTTAGAAGAATTATTAAATGAAAATAATGGATATCAAATGTGGTCCAATGTTTTACCAGTTGCATTAAGTGTTATTGCATTAATTGTTTCATTAAGACGAGGTAGATAGAGTATGATATAGAATTTTTTAAAAAAAGTAAAAAAAGAAAAAATAGATAATATATTATCGAGGAGTAGCAAGGAGAGGAGAGAAACTTATTTTTTTACACGTTCGTTCGGTACGAACTTCTCGTAAATATTTAGATAAAAAAGATGAAAGTCGTGTGTTATTAAAAATTAATCTTTATGACCCTCTTAGCACCTTACACGCACACAAAATGTTTTTCCTCTCGTTTTTCGACGCTATATAGCTACATGGACTCAAATAATTAATTATTTTACGAATTTTTTATCGAAATGAATTTATCTAATTCCATTGCTTTTTGATCAAAATTTATAACAAAAACTGTACGACAACGTTTACTACCATCTTCAATTTCAACTGGTACTGCTCTGACTTCAGCGCCAAATCCAGCACTATCTAATATACCTTTAATAATACCAGCCATAAACGAAGCGCAATCCAATGATCCCATTTCACTTGGTACGGAAATATATTTATTCACAATTGGATCGTTATCATGTATCATATATTCACTATCACGTTCAACACTTTTTTGTAAATTATCTGCTACTTTACCAAACATAGATTTCCAACAAATATCTTTAATAAATGATAACATGCCTACTATACCTCTCGTAGATTCTTGCGATTGCCACCATGGGGATAACCCTGGCCTTTGCCTATATGCTATAAATTCTAACATGCGGTGACCAACTTGTTCACCAGCTTCTTGTAATTTATCTTGTAAATCTCCGATCCGACTAACACGTCCATGGTAATAATGTACTAATTCACGAAAAACATATGAAAATGCAGATAGATTGACTTGCGGTCTTTGTTTTTGCAATTGTTGTTTTAGGTTGGTAAAGGATGCCATGTTGATTGGGTGGGTGGAATAATATATAGATTTATATGTAGAATGTGTGGTGTGTATGTATGAGTATATGTGTGTGTTTGTTGTTTGTTGACTTTAAAATTCTGTTTTTTGTATTAGTGTATATATTTTTACCCTAATTGTAACATGAAAAATGGAAAAAGGGTGCTCATCATAGAGGCCGTTTTTAAATACATAGAAGGTGCATAGCATTAGAGTAGATCTGCAAAGAATTCAAAGTGAAAAAATCAGCCTTCAATAAAAAAGTAAAATCAGGGACTGCACAACCTGCCTGCCCCAATATTCATATTGATATCTGCTGCATTGGCAATAACCATTTAAATAATGTTGCTTCACTTTCAACATATACTTTGAAAACCCAGCTACAAGCATTGATCCCGAACACCACTCTATAAAAATGCATGTTCTGAAAATGAAATATTTCAGCATGATAACGATTATTGTAAGCCTCAAGATCATTGCCACAGAAAAGAAATGCTTGGTAATGTAACACCTCACAAATAATTTTTTCTACCTCCATTATTTCTTCATCACTTAAACTTAAAATATTAAGCAGTTCTTTACTAAGACTCACAAACTCCTGCTTTTTTTCGAAACACAATTCTTTCATCTTTTCCATTGCATCAATTACCCCCTTTGCTTCAATTTCATTTTTACACTCTTCCTTACACTTTGTAAATAGCACCTCTGCTGCATCAACTTCTCTTATGGTCTTACATGCCATAGCTTTATTTGCACCATAGCCTTCATGAAGCTTAACCAACACTCCAGCAATATTTTCCAACCAGCTACAACAGTTACATTTGATAGCATCCTCTTGAAATTTCCATACTTTGTCCAATCCAACCTCATTTGTTGTTCCACTGCACAATTCAATTGCAATACCTTTGTCTCCAACAAATGTCAAAAAATGTACTGCTCCAGTGTTGGTGGGTGGAAATTATGATGATATATTGGCTCTCCCTATCAGTATATCACAAAATGTAGCAGCAGCATTAGGAAGAAGAGTTGAAAATTTGGTGGTATTGGAAAAAGAGGAGAAAGAACAATTTATAAAGCACATAAAAGTTCTTGGGTCAACAGTATTAACATTGCCAGGATATGGTAGATTTGGTAACTGGTAAGAAAATAAAAAATGATAATACAATACCCAACTTCAGTTTTTATTTTCCCCTTACCAACCAATGGTTATTAATGTATGATATACTTTGACAATTTGCAGCCGGAATTGCAACAACATTGTAGCAATGTGGAACCACACCAACAGCTGCTCATCTATGGTTATTGATGTGACTACAGATGTACCTGTAAAATTCAATGATATTGTGAAATCTCACTTCACATTCACCATCAGTAATTTTTTAATAAAACCAAAAAATCAAAAGTACACAACAATGGTTAAAAATTCTTGGGAAACAAAGTGCACCATCAAAGCTGCACAAAATGGAATTAGCATCTACATAGCACTGAATAATATTAATAGCATATAATTACCATTACCAATAATCAATACATATTAAAAATATATATATATACAAAAAGATATAGGCACATCATAGATACAAACGATAGATATATAGAACATAGAACAACAACAACAACAATTTATAGTGCAAACAGATATACAATATTAACATACATACAAGAAACAAACCATTCATCATATATACCTATATGAACAATAATAAACGAAGAAAAGTTGATAGTAGTAGTAATAGTAATAGTAGTAATAATAATAAAAACAACAACAAGAATAATAATATGGCTTCCATGGTTTTAAATGCAAATAGAATAGGTATTTTTAAGTCAAGAACACCTATAACACCATTAGGTTTGGTTTATAATAAAGCAACAACAAAATTTACAGAGAATGCATTAGTTTTAGAATGTTTTGTTGATTTTTGTTGTCCATTTTCAAAGAAAATATGGGATAGATTGACAAAGGATGTATATGGGCATTATAATAATAATTCCACGTCTCCATTGAAAATTATTTTTCATCAAGTTCCACAACCATGGCATCCACAATCAACACTATTACATGAAGTTGCATTAGCATCTTTAATTGCTGGTGGGGATGATAAATATCAATTAATGTATCAAAATTTATTTGATATTCGTGACAAATTTACCGATATGATGACATATGATATGACACGAACACAAATATATGAATCATTAGCCCTTGCAACTTCAACAAATGTTGGCATTGAAGCAAAAAATTTAATGACATTATTAGCTTTAGATACTTCAAATGGTCAAAAAAATTCTGGGAATGCAACAACACAAGCATTGAAATGGTATGTGAAGCAACATAGGCAACGTGGTATACATGTTTCACCAACATGTGCAATTAATGGTGTCGAAGTAAATACAAGTTCTGGTTGGAGTTTAGATGAATGGAGAAAATTATTAGATCCATTAATTGAAGGTGCTGGAAATTGTTAAACAAATTTGTATACGGTACGAACACGCATGTGTATATATATTATGTCACATGATGCAGTTAATTGTTGTTATATCAGGGAGAAGATTTGTATTTGAGAAAAGATGCAAAAAAAATAAAAAACTTTTTTTATAAAAACGGTCTCGCACGTGTGTGTAGGGTTTTTAAAAAGTGTTTTTTAATAAAAAAATTGAATAATATGATCCGCATTAAAGGTTTCTTATGACTATAAATATACTCTCTCTCTCTTTTTTCTTTTCTTTCTCTCTACTTCACTACAATACTACCACACCAAACCTATAATATTTTTTGCCATTCCGCATCACGTATTGAACGTTCTTGTGATTCTTTTCGTTTCCTTTGTTCATATTGATTTTTACATTCATCGTATAATTCGATATCATCGGATTGATAATTTTGTATCAATTGGGATGATAAATTTGTCACTGCAACATGCCAATAATCTTTACGTTCAAGCAATGCTGGTAATATAAATGGTAAAACAAAACCATTATGTTGTTTTTTTAATATTCCATCATTCATTAAATGTTCATTTTGCCATATTAATAATGTACGTTCAGCTACTTGAAAATTTTGACTTGCTAAACATTTTGCTAACGTACGCATTAATAAATCTCCCACTTCATCTTTTTCCAATAAATCAAATGTAATGATTTCCATAATTTCCTCTAATTCATCTAACATTAATATTTGTTTCATCGATGATGGCCATGGCCAATATGCTAACAACTTTTTTAAAATAATAATGGCAGTATTCATATCTTTTTCAATATATTGCGTCACGCAATAGCATAATTGACGATGGTATAAACTTAAACATCGTGGTTTATGCAATGGAAGCAATGCTTTTTCCATGAATTTTAAATGTTCTTTTTTCAATGGCAATGCAAATCCATTAATAATACTACCTAAAATTTCTAGCAATTCACCGATACCATTATGGCGTTGCTCCTCGTATACAAATCGATAAAATACATTACTAATGGTGCGTCTTATGAAGGATCTATGTGACATGAATTTACCATATATACGATGTAATATATTTTTCAAATAATCCCGTTCTCTATGATCCTCCGTATCAAATAAATCGACTAAACGAGCACAAAAATTATGAGATACGTATTTTTTAGCTGCCTTTGCAGTAACATCTGGTGACATGATAAAACGTAATAAAAATTCGTAAACAATACATAAATGTGGCCATGATGGTTCAAACATTGGTGCATCTTCCTCCGGATTGTAATCATCATCAGCTGGCGGCAATGCACGGAATACGTTCGTTTCTACCATTGATATGACCCTTGGTAACATGGATTCCGTGAAAAATTTTTGACTTGTTGGGGATGATACAAACTCTACAAGTTCATTTAATGTATTTCGTTTAATTTCAGCGGAAGTACGTTGTTCATCCGTCATTGGATTATTAAAATCAAAACGTATTTCACATAATAATAACTTTTGTCTAAATACTTCTTGCCTTTGCGTTAAACTAACTTCTTTCAATTTCGGTAAATCTGGCATTTTTTTCGTTGGCAAACTACGTGCTGAATTACTACCACGTCTTTTTCGTTCTACTTTTGGCATAGTTACATCTGCACGTGGTGTTGATACTGTACCACCACTTTCACCTTCTGCACTACTAGAAGATTCATTTTTTTCACCTTTTTTACTAGACATCTTTGTTATTGTTGTAAATAATATGATTAATATTATTGTATATTTCTTTATATATATATATATATTATTTATTTATAAAAAAAACTTTCTTTTGATGATGATGATATATATATATAACGTAGTATACGTTAAAAAATATTGTTGATTTTAAAAAAATGATCAAAAAAAAATAATTATATATTACTATTTAAATCTTTTTTTTCTAGAAAAAAAAAATGACGGGATGTACTATATATATTTAAATACGTTAATATTATTCTACAAAAGGT
>LT649948.1:0-11273 GCA_900128395.1 Stramenopiles sp. TOSAG23-2
ACCAAAACCGAGACCTAGACCTCGCCCAAGGCCAAGACCGAGACCTCGCCCAAGGCCAAAACCGAGACCACGCCCAAGCAAGAAAAGGAAGAAAAGGAATATTGAGAAGGATTGCATTCTTTTCACAAAATCGCAAGAAACAAAAACGCTCATAAGCAAAGGCAGCCGCGAAGAGTGTGTAGAAAAATGCCGCTCACTTCAAAGTCAGCGTAAAGCATTTCGTAGGTGTCTGTTTGGTGAAGAAGTATTGGTAAGGCAAAAAAGAAGGCGTTTGGTAATCAAGAAGAAACAATCAAAAAATAAATGTCGAAGTGACAATGATTGCAAGAAATTTCGTTCAAAAGGTGTACAATTTGGTTGTTTCTATCTTACGAAAACAGAAGGTGTGTGCAAGGCAAATGTAAGAAAATGTAAATCCAAGGCAGACTGTCCCAAAGGTCACAAATGTAGAAATAGACAAGGAAATGCATACGGTGTGTGTATACATCGTGGAAAAATACGCGGGGATGCTAAATACAATGTTGCAATAAACGTATTTTCGCGGTTAGCTGCAAAGGAAGGAAAAGACAAGAATGATAAGCAAGACCATACGTCATTGGACGCTTATTTTGCTGTACCTTTGATTGAGGAAGGGGATGATGATTTTGATATATGTGATGAGGGCGAAGAAGTTAAAATGATGATAGATGATAAGGAGGAAAACCAACAACAAAACCACAATCGTGATGGAGACGGCACGGCCAAAAATGATGAAGTTAGAGACAGCACGAATCAGATGAGACAAATGCTCGATCGTCGCTCAAACGAAGGAACGAATAAGATAGTTTCTCCGGTTGCCAGTACAATTGCAAAAAAAACACAACTTACTGGCTCAATGAAAAGTAAAAATAACCATGCACCTGGAGCGTTCCAAAAGGGAAAAGAAAGAAAAAAACAAAATATTCGAGGAGACGATTTCACTTTTTTGCAACTTTTCAAAAAGCAAAGTTTAGCAAGCTCAGACTTTTATGGTACTTGCAACGCAGCATTGCCCAATTCTGCCAAGCAGACGCTTTTCTGTTCTGACCCAGTGGAGCGTGATCGGTTTACAAATAGTAAACCGTTGGGTAGGTTGAAGTTAATTCACGTGCTTGTGGCCAATACTGCGGGTGAAATTTTGGGGGAATCGAAAATATCAAACATTGCTGGACTTTTGGAAGGAGGACAAGCAGATGCCTCGCGAATCTTCGAACGCAATCTTGGCATAACAATTGACAGTAAAATGGTGGTCCACGAAATTGTAGACAACGACATGTACAATTTTTACAATAAATATATAAATCAAATACAACTGTCCGATGACGCAGCGGCCGAAGTATACAGTAAAGTGTTCGAACATTATGATGATGC
Source organism: Stramenopiles sp. TOSAG23-2 (assembly GCA_900128395.1). Taxonomy (NCBI): domain Eukaryota; species Stramenopiles sp. TOSAG23-2. The sequence continues at coordinate 1,390 of LT649948.1, forward strand.
AAAGGCGTCTTTGCTGTCTCAAGGGGTACCTGTTGACTCCGCGTTTATGATTTTCTGGAATATTGGCGGCTATGCTGGTTTAGCTACTTCAGCATTGCATACTGGAGTGCCAAGAATCTGGATGAATATAAATAATTACGCAAACCAAGGAAGCTGGACATATCCTTACATGGGTAGGGTTCTTGCTCATGAAATTGCGCATGTGTTAGACATACACCATACTCATAAAATAGAAGATGTCGAAGGAAATTTATGTAAATGCACGTCGTTTGATGCAGAATTTTCTAACTTCGATGATATGCGTGGGGATTTGATCCGTGATACCCCTCCAGAGCCAAAAATGTCAAAGTTTAGAAATATTGTTACAAGTTTCATGGATACACAGGTCGATTACGTAATGGGCGAAGATGTTCGTATGGGAGTTGGTGATCATCCAGAAGCAGATGACCCAGGTGATTCTGAAGGAAATAAAGGGAAAGGAGGGGGAAAGAAGAAAGGAGGGAAAAAGAAGAAAGGAGGGAAAAAGAAGAAAGGAGGGAAAAAGCGACCAAGACCTCGCCCGAGACCTAGACCTAGACCAAGACCAAGACCAAGGCCAAGACCTAGGAAGAAGAACAGAGGTAGAAGGTTGCTCTCCCGGCGACATACTAACAAGGCTGCTTTCAACGTGTTGATAAGGCAAAATTGGGATATACCAATTAAATTGAAAATTACAAATCAGCTGAAAAACGATGTGCAGAAATACATGGATGAGCTTATCATACCAGCTGTTTACATACCTCATATTCTAGATTTAGAAGCAAAATTTTTAGAACAAAGTGGATTTACTTATGGAATTCAGACCACTCGGGAGGACAACGATATTTGTTATGATTATGTGAAGCAGGTAAAACATCCTCGTAAAGACATACTTTCGCTCAATATTATGAGCTATGGCGTTGGAGTGGGGCTATCCGATACTACAAGAGTTCGATTTACGAATCAACAAAAAGCCCGTATGTTCTGCGTTTTAAGCCAGGTTCCAGAACTAAAACAAATATTACCGACTACAACAACAACTGCTGACAAAACAGTTCTAGAGAAAGACTGTTTGGAGGCTGCAAAAAAACAGTTTCCTGCAGATCACATAGTTACATTGAGCAGCGGGAAGTTTAATGGTGGTTCTTTGCCCAATGGGTGTAGTCATACAACAACCAACAGAATGCTGAGCACGATTGCATTCTACAACCGTGTGAAAACTAATCCTGGCACTGTCGATCCACAATACCAACTAGTCACAAGGTTGTAAAAAATAATTTTTTTATTTTTTTAATTCGCTTTTATGATATGATAAAATAATTTTCTTCCCTTCTAAGCTATTTAAAATATTAAAATATAAAAAGTTCACCTTCAAAAACATGTGTGTATTAAATACGAGGAGTTTGTAATATAATTATCTTTAATAGGTAGAGAGTATCAATACTACTAATAGGTACCTCGAATTATACAATAAAAAATGGATACACAATATTAATTATTATAGTAGTACAAATACACAATATAGACCATCAATATAAATAACGGTATATATATATATATATCAACATCAACAAGATGAAATTTAATACAAAAACATATTCCAGGGTATATCAATGTTCACCACAATACATTGCAAATAAATGCTATAAAGCCATACCAATACCATGAAATCATCACCATCTACTACAACCACTATCACCACCACCACCACATCATCATCATCAACGAGAAAATCATCACCATTTTTAATACAATCTGGATATATGAAAAAACAAGGTAGACTTATGAAAAGTTGGAAAAAACGTTATTTTAATTTATATAATAATGGTATATTAACATACTCTGCCGAAGCAAGTGGTACTAAAATTCTTGGTGAAATTGACATCAAATGTGCAAAAATTGAAATACAAGGTGATCTTGAGGAAGACACCATCCCCAAGTCAAGATTAAAGAGACATGCATCTAGTTTTAGTGACCGCCTAAAAAAAACTTCATCTGAAATATTAATTGCAAAATTTGATATTAAAATATCAACTAGTAATGGAAGTCGTGTTTTAAAATTACGTTGTGATAGTAACTTTGATAAGCAAGCTTGGATTAGCGCATTAAACCGATCATCTAATTTATCATTGTCTGTGTCTGGTGATCAAGGGTTATTTATAGAAATATTTTGGGACTTAACAAACGATGAAAATGATTTTAGTGATAATAATAATAATAATGAAAAAAAAATTTCATTTTACAAAAATGAAATTTTATTGAAAAACGAATTGTTACGAAATTGCGTATATTGCATTTCATTTACTACTACAACTATTTCAACATCTAATTTTTCGAAATTATTAGCAAAACATGATGATAATGACAATAAAAATACAGAAGATGGAAATGAGGCACCATGTACACTACGTCGTTGGTCATTTATATTTACTTCCGAGGAACTATTTTATGATATTTTTAAGTCATCTACCTATATTTCAAAATGTTTTTCTTTAGGTTGTAAAATAAATCGATGTAATGTAGGTGGAAAAAGATTCAATTTATATATAGATGAAAAAGTAAAATTATTAATTGCATTATTTAAATTGAAAAATGAATTTAATGATAATGATTATCATTATAATTACGTTGATAATAATATTATTAATATTGAACCAATGTCAGAAACAAATTATATATTGCATCCACAAGCCTTTTTTTTACCATCAAAAGGAACATTAATTAGACGTTCCTACGTAGCAAAACGTAATGATCAGAAAAATATATTACAAATTATTCAGCAAATCGAATCATCTACTGCATATGTTGCAAGAGCAGATTATCCAAGTGTTTTGTGTTATCATGTATATACCGATAAAATAGCAAATAATACAAGAACACGATTAAATATAATTGAATTATACGCAAACAATCTTGCATTAAATACATTTTTAAGAGATGAACAAGTTGTACGTTTAAAACAAAGTCAATTATCAATGTTCGAGAAAGATGTTATAGAAATGGAACGATTTTGTTTATATTCCACATTAGTACCACCATCAAATAGTTATATTAATACAATTTCTAATTTAGGATACATAGGTAACAATATTACTACAATTATTAGCAATCGTGAAGATGATATTATGAAAAAAAGACTTTTTTATACTATGATACAAAAAGATGGTGGCTATGTATTACATCAAACACCTGCATTGCCGTATACAATGACAAAATCAGTTGGTTGGATGATGAAACGAAGGACAAAAAAAGAATTATTTAAAAGGCGTTTTTTTGTTATTAATCCAGACGGTGCATGTTTAATGCGATATTATTTGAAATCAGGAAGCCATTTAAATGGTGAAAATGAACGAGGCTCATTTTCACTAGAAGAATTAATCATATATTTACATGGTGGTTCTAGATCTTTGAATTTTACATTGAGCTCCCCAAAGGAGCCTCAAACAATGTCGTTGAAGGCACGGACTGTAATTGAATACCATCGTTGGATACAAGATTTAACACCATATGCAAAAACTATTTACAATTTAGATACCGAAACATTAATAACAGGTGTTCAACCGAAAAAAGGATTAGATACATTTAATATTGATAATATTGTTATTTCTGCAATTGCATTACAATTGGATCAAATTAATATGTCTAGCAATGCAAATTATACAAAAAAGAAAAATATCATGGATAAAAATTCATTATTATCATTAGATACAAATGATAATGAAATAAATCAATGGTTTTTAACATATTCAGCAGAATTGAATCAAATTATAGCAAAAGACGCTAGAAATGCTGTTTCACAAACGATAGTGTGGTTTGTAAGTTTAAATGGTTACCCGCTTAATAAAAACAGTAAAACACAAAAATACTAACATTCTCTACTAATTATCTTCATTTGTAGCAAACAAAATTAGTTAAATATTTTAAAAGACATTTTGATTCAAAATTGAAACTTGAAAAAAAAAACAGTATGACAGAACATATTTATGAAAAAGTGCATGAAAATGCAAAAGATGCTAAACGGTTTATACGTAGAAAAGCTAGGTCAACATTTAAGGACTGGATAGAGCAAGAATACGCACCTAGTGAAAATGAAACGTTTTCCGATACATGTTCAAGACATGCCGATAGCGTACGTTTTTTTATTGAATGTGTATATGAAATGTTAACAGATGAATACTCAGAAATATTAGATACGTACCATATACGATTGTCTGATTTATATGAAAATGAACGTGATAGTGATAATATCGACGAATTATATGTTTCTACCACTGTCATAGCAGTTGAACGTCGAATTTTATCACCAATTTTTGATTACGTTGAATTTTTTGTGACATGTACTGGTGAAGCTTATAAGATTGATGCAAAAGTGGTTGAATTGCGGGAAAATATACGGAAATTTACAAAAAAATTAAACATTTCCATCGAAGAAGTATTTGATGCTATAGAATCAGAGAGTAATTGGAAACGTCCTGTGGAGTTACTAAATACAATAGAAACCTTGAGACAACCAGCAGAAATGTTATCAAGACTTATGGCAGTCATGAATGCATTAACAGATACGTATGAGGAGGAAGAACGGCAACGTGCAACAAAGGGAAAAGACAACTTATCCTTTCAACCAGATCCAATTGGAGCAGATGATTTTGTTCCGATATTAATTGCTGTAATTGTCCGTAGTAATTTAAAAAAAGCACAAACCATGTTACAAATGATGTCACATGTTGGTAGTTCATATATTACTAATGGTAAAACAAAATATTATTTAACTATGTTGGAATCCGTATTGTATTATTTGTCTACTAAAGGGGAAGAGGTTGTAAATGATTTAAAGGAAAAGATTGATATGAAAAAAAAGAAAAAAATTGGTATTAAAGAGTCCAGTTTTAGATTAATACGCTCAATTTCGAAGGCATCAAGTAATAGTAGCACTAATACAAGTAACACAAGTAATTTAAATATAAATGATAGAGAAAGCAATAGTAATTTTGATGAGAAAAGGCAAGGTACATCTAATAATGATAGTAAACAAAGTTCAATATTAGAAAATGAAATGCATTTCCTAAGTTTATTAGAAGATAGGTTGACAACATTAAATGGAAACATTTGTACTGCACAAAGTCTGATTAAAATCAATCAAAGAAGTTTATTAATGATGAAAAACAGAGGAAAGGGTAGAAGTCATCGACGAAATTCTACATTAAACAAATTACGATCATTTTTGGATGAGTGAAATATTTAAATATATTAATATAGAGTGGAGAGCGTTTTAGAAAGTGACGCGAAAAAACACACGTGTACGCTTCGTGTAGCATTTTGCATTATATATACGAGTATTATATATTATAATTAATGTAATATATTAAAATTATTATTACGAATATTTGGTACGAACGTACGTATCATTATTTAAATACGTACACACGACGTGTCGTTTTTTTTTTTTATTTTAATTTTTTTATATATAAAAAATATATATTTTATAATTTAATTAAATCTCAAAAGTTTTTATAAACTAATTCAAATTCTTACGATCTGAAAGAATACCATACTACTTCTTCGTTTGTACAAATGTGTTAAGTGTGTTTACTTATTGGAAAAGAAGTCAGTATATGTATATATATACAATATTTTAATAACTCGCCAGCCGTGTGCGAGAAGATAACTTGTTTCTATTACAAGCCCTGCATGGAATTGGCCCGTCCCCTTTTGTTGGAGTGTCCTCCACCTTCATCCTGTCCTAAATTCACATACCGCTTATCACTAAGAATCAACCTAAGCCAACCATTAACAGTCTCTCTAGGAGCTTCAGGACAAGCTAGTAGATGGTTTTTAATATGATCATTTTTCCTGGTATGCCTTTTCTCAATTTTTTTTTCAACTGCATGAAACATTTTTTTGCAGAATTTGCACTTAAATATGGGTGTACATGTTACTGCTGGGCAGCAGTCTTTATTGCCACACTTTACAGTAATTGGTCTTCTACTAGGCTTCTGGTTTACCCACTTTTCCAGTGCTTTTGCATTAGGACATATCCTATCAAGGCAGACCTTACCGTCACAATTGGCGAACCTTCTCGGGTTGCAATTTAGCCATTCTTTTGAAGAGGCCTTGTAACATACCGGGCACTGGATGGTATCGTCATTAACGCCAGCCTCTTCTGCTAAGTCCTTACATATCTTGTCCACATCTTCTGGTTTCATAATATTATCAGCTATATAATCCTTTAACTCAATACATTCCATATTAATAAATATTTCAAGTGACCACTTACGTTTTTTTTTTGACTGTCCATTGTTAGTGATTTGACTCTGACTTGCTTCAGAAGCTATTAACTCATAAAGATTATCATGTGGTATATTTACATATACAATGGCATGGATTGGCCCATCGTCCTCGTGGGAATACTCCTCCAAAAGTTGTAATATGTAATCATTTTTTTTGTTTTGAGGGCAAATAAATTCCATATAATCCGTACTTTTGTTGTCTGCTACTCGAGCTAATTTTTCGATCCATAGAGAAGGCTGTAAATCATCAACCATTTCCATGAACGTTTCCCGATTTTGTGGGAATCTTTTGTACCCGCCATATTCTTCATTGAGCCGTATTCCGGCTTCATTAGATTCAACCAAAAACCTAGTATTAAGATGAATATGATACCATTTACAAGCCGTCGTATGTTCCTTCATATGTTTCTTTAAATTTTCCAGCTTCCTACACACAGGGACGGCTACTAGATCGAAATCCTTTAACCGTTCAAAATAGTTTTTGTTACTATCTGTGGATGCTGGCAATTGCAACCAATTTAGTTCTTTCATTGCATCTCGTACAAGAGATAATTTTCTCTCCGTTAAAATGGTTTTAATCATTTTTGTCTTCTTTGTATCGTACCTTGACAAATCTCGAACCACGTTGAAGCCATTTAAGCCTAATATTTCTCGGAGAAGGCTTAAAGCTGATTTTTTTGAGTTTACATTTGATTCGTTCGTTTGCTCTTCAAATCTTTTCTCAAAATTGTCACGAGTCTCAAATAACTCGTTTTTGTGGGGTTCAGTGACAAAAAATTCAACAGCGTAAAGATTGCCAGTTTCTTCTAGGCTCATTTGCTCCAAAACGTATACCGGGGCGTTTCCTATATCGTAAATCATGCTACCGGCTGCGAAAGAAAAAGGAAAATCTTCATAACATTTTTTAATTGTGGCAACAGCAGTTTTTCCATAGACAAATATTCTCTTAATGCAATATGGTGATGTATTAGAAATATTACATAAACAACAAATATGAAAACGTAAATTAGGAAAATCTTGGTGTAATTTTTGATTAAAATTATCAGCATGATTAATTTTTTCTTTTAGTACTAAGAAAATCAAAATATGGAAATTGATATCTGGACTAATAGAATACGATGTAGATGATGCCATTTTTTTCGTGACAATCTTTTAATATGTACAATTAAAACTATTCAAACAACGACAATTATACAAAATAATCAGCAATATTACGCAACAATAACCAAGATAAATTAAGTTACAAGACCATAGGAGAATTTGTTAATTTTTGTTTTTATAAATATTTCTTGGCACCTTTAGCAATTTCAACTATAGACAAATATATCTAATATATCATGGTGCAAGGTACTGTATCCTCGTACCTCGTACCAGGTATATCAGTATGACATATAAACACTTATACCGGAAGCTAAATAATCTGATTTTGCCTTGATATTGCATGCTATTAATATTTCAATAATCCAAGTTCAATCTCAGTCCATCATATTATCACACTACACTATCATCTGCATTCTCTAACTAAGTACAAACTATACCACCTGTAAGACATAATAAATCAATACATAATAGTGCAATAAACTACCACGTATTGACGCTAATTTACCTCCCCTTCTTTTTTGCTTCGACACCAGACGACGACTACCTGCATTCTTTTTGGCCCCCGCGCGTTGAAGATTCATTTTTACACCAAAATCACCTCCATAAAAGTATATTTTTTTGTAGAGTAAAATAAACTATATTTCCTATATAAAAACCAACGCTACGCACTTGTGAGCTATTGCTGCCGGCGATCGCAGTAGGCGATAATCTCAATTTCTACCTGCTTTCGCACAGAGCGAGCAATATACGGCGATTTCCGGACATCTTTTTGTTAATAACCTAAACGTGTTAATAGTTTAATAAGTATAATATAATTTAGGATTGAATTATAACTATATCGAGATAAAGTAGATATATGTTAGAAAAAAGTGGGGGGGATAGAGAGCAATGATTAGCAAGGTTTACACGTAGTTGTGCATATTTCAAATGTGATATATTTCGAATATAAAAACATATTATTATAGCAAAAAAAATCAATAATAATACTACAGATATTTTTGTTGCTTCTTTATCTTATGGCATTTAAAAAATTAATCAACAAATAGATAAATGTTGCAAATCTAAAATAATAAGATGAAGTGGCAAAATGAGGAAATTAAAAATTTAATCAATACTTATAAAAACGAAGGAAGTGGAAATGACCGAATCAACCGAACCGTGACAGGTTTCGTGAAATATCAGCGGGATAAAAAGTCCAAGCTTGTAAATGAAGTCATCACGCGGAAAAAAGAAGCCATTGAAAGGAAATTACGTGACTTGATTAGGTACAACTTTGGTTCAGACTATCAAAAGACGTTGTTGAAGGACAAGGAAAAGAAAAAAGAAGATTTTACGGACGATGATATCGATGCACTAATAAAGACAGAGACAGCTTTTAATGCATCAAAAACAGCACAGAAAACAGATTTTACGGACGCTGATATCGACGCACTAATAAAGACAGAGACAGATTTTGATGCATCAAAAACAGCACAGAAAAGGTTTCTCTTTGATATACTATCTCTTACTTTTAATAAGAACGACGAGGAAAACATGAACAAGGTAAATAATAGCGTTGATGACTTTGACGTCCGCTATGGCGTTAATTGGAAGCCGGAAGTCTTTTTAAAATTCGATTTCGATTTCAACTTTATCCTAGAAATCAAAAAGTCAAAATGTGAAGGTATGCATTGAAAATTATACACAATTCTCCAGACTGTAAACTCATGTTGAAAAATTATGTGTTGTCTATAGGATGTGTAGCCAAAATGCATATAAAAAATGTAGGAAGTATGTATAGCACGAAGTTTACATTCGTAATACAATTGTAAATATTAGTGAATTAATCTCTAAATGTATCGTATTAAAATGATACGAATACGAAAACGTACAAGTTTTTAAATGATCAATATTTTATGGAAATATCAAAAGAAGTATACTGTATGTCTCTCGAGATATAAAATTAAACGCTTCTATAAGAAATTTAAAAAATCAATGTGTCTTAAAAAAAACACAAATATATATATATTATATAATATATATATTATATATATTATACTCATCATATAAAAATTATTACGATTCATTGTCCATCTTTCAGTTTAGTGAGATAGATATTACTGTCTCAGTTATTATATTCTTTCTGGAGAGTAGGAATTATCATGAGTAAATTAAAAAATAAATTATGCATTAATTAAATATATTATGCATATGATAATATATAAATTTGTTTTACTCCCGTTCATTAACATCTCAAATCAAAAATGATTTAAACATATAATATATATTAACTTAGATTTTAAACATCAATATATATATATATATAATTCTCTTATTTTATATATATATATATATATTTAACACGATAAAATACAAATAATATATACGACGATTATAATAATTTAATTTACGCATAATTTATTGTTTTAAATTTACTCATGATAATTCCTACTTTTCAAAAGAATACAATAACTGAAATAATCTATCTCACACTAATGT
>LT649949.1:0-11263 GCA_900128395.1 Stramenopiles sp. TOSAG23-2
GTTGTTCTTACTGAAATTGGCAAAAAAAGTGTATATATATGTATCTATTGTTTTTACCTCCTTAAAAACACCTTATTCAGTGCTATAGTCATGTAGAATAGGTACTCTTCAAAAGCAAACAGGGACACAGCATCATGCTGCAAAAAAATAAGAATTAGAATGCAAAAAAATGGAGTGATGTGCTGATGTGCCACCACACAGACACAGAGGAGAGTGCGAGTTAGAGTGTGTGGTGCGACACAAAAAAAGAACACAGAAGATATATGAAAAAAGATATGAAATTTCAATACGACACAAGAGTCCAACGCGACGCAGACTAATATATATACAACAATACCGAATCAATCCATCATCAACGCCACGTTAACCAATATATATATACATAACAACAATAAAAAAGCAAAAATCACCCCAACCTAAAAAAAAATATATAAACAATATGAATTATCGCAACATTATCATCATTACAATTTGTGCTTATTTATATGCTGGTCCAGCATTTGAAGTCACAACTATTAAAGGTAAAACTGCATTAGTCACAGGTGGATCGCAAGGTTTAGGATTAGCAATTGCGAAAGATTTAGCAAAAGAAGGTGTTTCAAAATTAGCTATATGTGCACGCAATATTGAAAAGGTAAATAAAGCAAAAGAAGCTTTGGCAATAGAATTTCCAAATGTAAAAGTATATGGCTTTCGTTGTGATATTTCAGATAAATCGTCCCGTAATTTATTAGTAAAAGAATTATTTTCTGCTTTTAATAATAAACTTGATATTTTAATCAACAATGCAGGTGTTGAAAAATGTTACCATTACGAAAAATATACAGAGGAAGATATTGAGATGCAAATGCAAATCAATAACAATGGTGCTGCGCAATTAACAAGGGCATTTATGCCTCAAATGATTGAACGAAAAACGGGACATATTGTGATGATGTCTTCCATTTTAGGTCAAATACCTTGTGCATATTGTGCCATTTATTCCGCTACACGACATTTTACATATGGATTAGCCATGTCTTTAAGAGGGGAAATGGCACATCGTCAAACTGGCGTAACAGTGCATTCAATACATCCAGGATTTATTGAAAATACTGGCGTATATAAAAACGTTCAAGATGATGTGAAAAAAGATACATCAGCACAAGAATTTCATATTCATTGGTTATTTGGTACAGGCGGACAAGATGTTGATACAGCAATTGCAGTATCAAAAATGATTAAAACAAATCAACCAGAAGTAATCATTAATACCCCACCATTGCGACCGACAATTGTATTATCGAAAATATTTCCACGATTTTTCGATTATTTAGTTTATTATTGGCCTGGAACAGTTGATCCATTAGCAGATGCTATTAAATTAAGAGTGAATGGAAAGTTAAAAAGAGATACATTAGCAGTTTCTTCTGTTTAAAAAAAAAAAAAAAAAATGTGATTATGATATGATATATAAAATGTTCTCTTACTCATATCGATATATTATATAAATTTATGTGATTATGATATATGATATGATATAATATCAAGATACAAATTTTTAAAAAAAGTGTACGCGTCATTTTTAAAAAGTGGCTTTTATCGCGTTTATAGAACATGATACTTCTCGTATCGGAGTGTGCATTTTCAAAAGTGAGGTAGAGAAGGAGAGAAGGAAAACAAAAGGGTAAAAAGTGTGCGTGTGTACGTGTGTATATCTCCTCTTGATTTTAAATTTTATATTTTTAATAGAGCCACCTCCGCTAATACCGTCGCCAAATAAGGTTTTCTCTAAAATCGCTTAATTTTTACACAAAATGCCGCCGGAAAATTAGTGAATCGTTTCTAATTGTAAAAAAAATCATCAGAGATCATGTACACACAGTGTGTACAACATCTAGTCACTTTTTCTTTTCGATTTGAATCCATTTACGAATTTTCCGGTACCAATATGTGTATAAATTTAGCATCATTTAATCAACGTCAAAATCTTCGAAAAAATGGATATGGGAGGTCTTAAAATTAGGGTTAAAAGTTTATTTTACTGCTATTCGCATACTAATACACAATATTGTAGAGAAATAATTTATTTTCGTTTTAGGCGACACTTTTAGCGGACTTGGCTCATAAAAATTATAAAAAAATAACACATTATAATGTGGAGAAGTAATTTTTATAATTTTTTAAAAGATATCATACGTGTTTTTATTATATATATATAATTATACGAGTACCACATAATATATACACACACGTAAAAATTACGAACTTTGTAAAAAAGAATATTTTTTCTTTTAATTCCTCGTACGCGCGATATATGATACGTATCATACTTTAACTTTTTTTTTTCACTTTCTCTACATTGACTTTTGTCTTATTTTAAATACATGTCCTCATTTTACTTTTTTCATGTTTCTTTTTTTTTTTACATTTTTTTTGTTTACAATATATTTTTTAATATTATTTCTTTACACATGTTAAAACGATTAATATGCAGTTTGAATGCATCCAGTATGTTTTGAACATACTTTTAAAACCGAATTACGCTACCCCTGACCCTAACCTAGCTTTCGTTTAAACAAACACAGTGCAAGATTCAAACTCCACAAACACGGTGCAGGATTTTCGCAGGTAACTACAAACATGGTGCAGGATTCAAACTCCACAAACACGGTGCAGGATTATGGATCTACCATCTCACAAAATGTTGGATAATGGCATTGATCTGTTTTTCCTGGAATAATCATACCAAATGCCTTTAACAAGCAATCTTGCTCTTCTTTTAAAGGTGGTAATAAATTTAAAAATCCTAATACGCATGTAAATTGATTTTTCGTAACTGTTCCCCTATTTGTTTTATCGTAATTTTGAAATGCTTGTTTTACATTCATTCTACGTTCACGTACGATACGTTTTATGTTCAGTAAAATGGATTGTAATGCATTTTGATTTACACCAGTTGCATCAACGCTAAAACGCCATTTTTTCCACGTTGGCAACCCTTTCGTTGGACTCTGTTCCAAATGAACGCGTTGTTCAATATCCAAGAAAAATTTATTCCAATACACTTCATCATCATGCTCTGCACTTTTGTATTTTTCACATAATGCTTGTTTCTCTTGGTATGTTAAACGAAAGTTTGTCCCTAATGCAACATCAAGTGCGCGATGCATTTTACCCATGGAAATCGCACCACTACGAAGTTGATCGTAATCTTTAAAGAAAACATCTAATGGTATACCACGACTTTTCACATGTTCACGTATGCGTATCATGACATCATCTAAATCTACAGGGGCACTTTTACTTTCCACTTTTGATGCTGCGGAAATACTGTAATTTTTCTTTGTTGTTCTTTCTGGTGGATCAATGACATCGCAAAATTTCTTGTAATTCACATCGTATAATTCTTTCGATTGCCCAAGGGAACGTACTGCAAATTCACTTTTTGCAATTAATGGCATGATATCGGTAAATCGTGTAGTATTAAATACTAAGGATAAACATCGAACGAAGCTATATGTATGTATGTGTGTGTGTGTGTGTATTTGTATATGTGTGTGTTAGTTTTGTTGTTTTTATTGTTTTTATACATGGTGTGTGTTTGTGTATATATATATATATATAAGTAGTGTGGAAATGTATGTGTGTGTGTATGAATGTAAAGGTTGTCGTATAGTTAAATACGCTAACACTCCACAAACACGGTGCAGGATTACCACCCCACAAACACGGTGCAGGATTATCACACGGTGCAGGATTACTCACCGATCTTGTGGTAATAATCCACGTTTATGCTTATCCAATTTTTGAAAGGACATGCGTGTTAATATATTTGCCCTTGTTACCGTCTCCTTCATATCTCGTAAATATTCATTCAATTCATACCGTTCCTCTTCAGTCAATGATGTTTCATCCGTATAACCAGCATCGATAACTTTTTGCGTTGCGCCCATGACATCCATCGTTGGATTTCTTTCTAAATTTGCAACGGTGAACACAGATTCTAAATCAGCAACAAATTGTCTCCAATCAATCGTTGGTTGAAAGGATTTCCACGTATCCTCATCCAATGACCCAGTCGCTAAATAAATTGGTTCTAACATTTGCAATTGTGCTGCTGATAAATCTGCAGCTTGGCACATTTCTTTAATACCTTGGCGAAATTTATATATATTAATTTTACCAGTTTGCAATGGATCGCTATCACGGAAAAATTCCTTCGTGCGCAATCGTCTACCACGTACAAATTGACGAATTCTCCACATCACTTGATCTGCATTGCTGCCTTTTGCTCTCCATGTATCGCCAACATATGGTGTCTCTGACATTGGCACACCGCCGCCGCCATCATCTTTCTTTCCCTTATTATTATCCATTCGTACACTGCCAACTGCGCCGACTTCTTTTAAAAATGGTCGGTAACGTACCAACGTAGTGCCATATCCACCGCCACTTTGGTATCCATATTTTTTAATAATGCATTCTAATACTTCATCTTCCTCCGGGCGTATTTTACGTAAAGACAATACATCTTTTAAAAATGGTCGGTAACGTACCAACGTAGTGCCATATCCACCGCCACTTTGGTATCCATATTTTTTAATAATGCATTCTAATACTTCATCTTCCTCCGGGCGTATTTTACGTAAAGACAATACACGTTCAAATTGATCACGTGTCACTGCACCCCTTGAAGTGCGATCGAAATCTCTGAATACATCTTGTAAGGACATGCGTGATTGATTTACAATCTGTTTTAAATTTCTTAAACCGATACGTAACAGTTCTTCTTCCCCATCAGTTAATTGTGGCAATTGTACACGTGGTGCATGTGCAATTCTCCATGGTGCAGAATCCAATCCTTTTTGCGGGCTACGTTCTAAATTTTTAGCAGTAAATGCTAAATCAATGAAGGAACACATCGAACGGTAATCAACGAAATCATCCGGTCCTGGTATGGCATATTTATCAGCAAGGCTATCCATCTCCGCTTCCGTAAATTCACTTGGTAGACACATATACATGCATGTTTTGAATTTTGGTCGTTTAATAACACCTTTTCTCATTTTATCGAAATCATCGAAAAACATACGTAAGCGTATTTTCCGTTCCGATACGATACGTATTAAACGTTGCAAGATTAATTCTCCATCATTTGGTCTCCAACTTGCAGATAAAATTCCCGTATTTGCACCACCACCAGCAGTTGTTGGGTTCAACAACTTTGCACTTGCATTTCGCTGTGCAATTTTTTGCTGTTCAATAGCTTCCCGTTCTTTTGGTGTACTTTCCGCATCACGACAAAATGCTTTGTAACAGATACTTTCACCATCGGAATAACTTTTTGCTAATAGTTCACTTTCCACCATATTAATATCTTTTGGCAATGCCGTTTGCAATGCACGGTGAAAGCGACTTTCACTTACAAATCCTGTGTTATTTTTATCAAAATCTCGAAAGAAGATTTTTAAAATAACACCACGATCACGTTGTGCTTTGGAAACATTTACCATAATACCACGTAATTCAGCGCGTTCCGTGGCAGTTAAAGGCAATCCATATGGTCTTGGATTTGCACCAGCCAACGCTAAACGTACTTGTTTCGTTGGGGAAAGTTCCAATCCTTTGACACTGTAGACCATATTGACTTGATCACAGAACGTTGCATAATCAACGTTCCCATCACCCGCATCGAACATAGCTTCCAATGCATCTAATTGTGCACGATTTAATTGAACCTTTGCAATAGATAAAGCACGTTCAAAACGATTTTTATTAATATATTTATGGTTTAATTGGTCAAAATCACGAAAATAATCATCTAAACGAAATTTATTACGTAATGCTTGCTTTTGTACTTCCGCAACAACGTCTGCCATGGTTGTGTAATAATAGTAATAATATAATTTCTTGTGTGTTATATATATATATATATATATATGTTATTATATCTTGTTTGATGGATTCTTCTTCTTGTTTCTGTGTATGGTATAATATTTATTTCGTATATATGTTTTTGTATGTGATATATATTTTATAAATTATTGCGTGTGTTTTTTGTAATGGTATTTCCTTGTTAATCGATCGATTTGCCGCCTCGGATGTAATAACAAAACGCCTAGAGAGAGAGATAATGGAATGAGGTAAAAACGGATAAGATATGAGATATGATATGGAATATAGGATAGAAATAGTATTATAATAGGTAAAAACATTGATAAATAGGAGGAGATAGAATAGTGAAATAACAAGTTAAGTACAGATGGAAACAGGGGGAAATCGTTTGATATGGGAATAGTAGGTAAAAACATAGATAAATAGGAGGAGATAGAATAGTGAAATTAGATATTAAGTAATGGGAATAGTAGGTAAAAACATTGATAAATAGGAGGAGATAGAATATAAATAGTGAAATAACAAGTTAAGTATCGATTTAATGATGGAAATAGGGGGAAATCGTTTGAAAATCGTTTGAGAATACGAAATAACAAAAGTTAAGTATCGATTTTATGATGGAAATAGGGGAAAATCGTTTGAGAATACGAAATGACACAAGTTAAGTACAACAACAAAAAAAAGGAGGAATCTGTGGCACCCTTTGCATTTTAAAAAAGAGGGCCGTGGTTTTCCTCCGATCCTACTCGATAGCAGGTAAATAGTATGCATTTAAGGTGAAATTTCCAATATTCCATCCAAAATATATAGACAATTTGTATATATAAAAATAACAAACACACACAAACGTTTGATAACATAGATATATATACATCACATTGTTAATATATACATATCCATTCTCTCACTCTGTGCGTGTGTTCTATAAATATTAATGATGAAAAGAAAGAAAATGGTTTGTCATCGTAATAATAATAATACAAATGATTCTTCCAATCATCATATGAAAAGGAAACAACGCCATTATTATTATTATAATAATAATAATAATAATAATAATCAACAACTTTTGTATATTCTTTCTATTGTTGCAATTATATTTGCTTTATTTATATCCCCAACATATTCACAAGTTGTGGAAGAAGAGAAACGACCACAACCACCTGCAGAAGAAGTAACTGCAAGAAATGCGGATACTAGCTCATATACAAATATCTTGAAACAATTGGAACAACCAACGGGTGCTGCTGCTGCTACGACAAAAGCATCGACTGATGGAGTGAAGGAAGAGAAACAAATTCCAAATACAAAACCAGATATTGCATCTCCTGATAATAATATGTTAACATATGAACATAATAAATTTGACTATGTCAAGTTACAAAAGATTCTTCACGATAAAACAGCAGATTTTCAAATGAAATTTCTACCAGGGCGTGTGAATGTGAAATTAGGTAAAGTTACAATAGATGCATTAAAAGGTCGTCGTAGTGAAGATATTGGTGCAACTGGAGAAATTAACAACATTTTTGACCAAAATAGTAATAGTAAAAATAATAAACAAACAAACGGTAATGGTATTAGTAGTACGAGCCGTGTGTTTGGTATAGATGTAAATGAGAAACATGTTCATCATTTATTTAAAGGTGCGATCACCGGTATGGAACAACAACAACAACAAGACGTAGCAAATTTGGCAACTGGGCCAATGGATGCAACTGCGTTGGAATCCGTAGCGTCTGAATCGAAATTACCACAAGTTGTTGCTTTAAAGGAACAAGTAGAAGATGCAAAATTTGAACTTGCAAAAATACCGATAGATGATTTAGAAAATCCATCGTATGTAGGGGCAAAGAAAAAATACGATGATGCGTTAGGACGATTACAAGCATCATTGATGCCCACCGGACCATCATCGTCATCATCATCCTTTGCACAACCACCAACTGGTGCTACTGGCAATACCAATTATATAAATTTCGATGCACCAACTGGTAGTGTGAATAATAAGAATAATGAAATGATACATAACTCTGCTACGTATCGTGTGTTAAAACCTTCTATCTTGCCATTTGGACCAACTGGTACTCGCAATGGTGAAGGTGCGTTACTCGATGCAACTGGGTTATTAATAGCTAAAAAACGACATGTTCAATTGTTGAAAGACATTGAAATACTTAAAGATGAATCGGAAATGTTGAAAAAATCAAAACGTATGAACGAAGTAAAAGTAAGACAATTGCAAATGGAAGAATTAAAACAAAAAGTAGTCAACGTGGAAAAAATGATTCAAGATGCTACTGGTGGTGCAACTGGTGGTACGTCTACTGGTGGTGGAAATGATGATGATTCGATGTATTTTACGTCAACAAGTACTGGTAATAGTAACGGCAAGAAAAAGAAGAAGAGGGAGGAGGAGAAGAAAAAGAAGAAGATACCTTTTGATGCAACAGGTACTGAGGCTACGACGACGACGACGTTGACTCCAACAACAACCTGTGATGAATGCAAATGTGATAAAGAAACGGATCAAGTGCAATATGAAGAAGTTCATGGGCATAAATATTGCTATTGCACATCTGCAAATTTTATCACGAAACGTAGACGTTGTTTAGGGCCAATTCCAAGGAATAGGCCAACTGCTTGCGAGGCATGTGTCTGTGCAGCAGATGAACAACCATTTGGACAAGTTCATACGTTTAAAACATTTGGTGGTACAAATGCATGTTTATGCGCTGGTAAAGTATCAGTTGGTCGTAGTAAAATATGTAGTGGTGAATTACCAACGGCATATGAAAAGACGATGGATTGTTCATTAGCAAAATGCAGTGGTGGTGGTGGTGATCCGGGCCAACGTATTGTATACCAAGCATTAGGCGATGTCAACCGTTACTATTGCATCGATGTACGTACGAATAATCCAATTACGGAGCCAAAACATTGTAAAGGTTTTATCAATGCGAAAAAATTATGTACTACATGTACGTGCAATCCAAATGGACGCGCACCCGAACTGGTATATGAACGAATGAATGGTAATAACATTTGCTATTGCAAAGGTGCAGATGGAAATACAATTAGTGAAGTGTGCCATGGGCCATTACCAAATGGAAACGTCGCACCATCTAATATTGCACCGCGTACGGAATCCAATAATTTAATGGCAACGATGTATGGCAATAAAAAATATGTACATTATCAAAAACATTTATCAATGGAAAGCAAATCTGCAATACAACGTTTAAGGCAAGCATTGAATATTTTAATCGATAACAATGCCTCGTTCCAAGAAATGTTAAATGTCATGAAAAGTTTATCGCACCAAGTGAAGGCGGATAAAAATTCAGCGGATTTAATCCATTCCTTAGATGCAAAAGGTTGCGGGCATTCCATTGCGGAATATAGTGCAGAAGTGAAACAAGCGTTGGAACGTAAGCAACAATGCATTGCAGCCGTGAAAGAACGTGAGGTGGAAAGCAATTCTGCAAAGAAAGAGTTTATTAAATTAGTGGATATGGATAAATTTGGAAAAGGTAAAATTGCTGATATTAAACGTAGAGAAAAAGTATTAAGTAAAATTGAACAAGCGGAGATGGCATCTGAATTTGCAACGAAAGCATCGGAAAAGATCTATAAAACTACTATGAATGCATTGATGGGAAATGTGCAAGAAGGGTTGAAAAATAGTGATCCATCCATCGATGAAGATTTAAAAACAAAACCAAAACCATCCACAACATCAGCAACGAAAGTCGTGCAACAACAACAAGAACCATCGTCTTTTTTAGAGAAAAAAGAAAATATCGTAGAATCAGATATTCTTATCAAACAAGAATCGCAAACTGTTGATAAAGTATTAAATTCAATTGCAAAGAGGAAGATACGTAGGAGGAGGCATAATAATAATATGAGAAGTAGTAGTAGTAATGGTGGCAAAACAAATAATAATAAGTATGCAGCAGCAGAGGCAGCATCAAAATCGTTACCAAAAGATCCATCAAAAGACAAAGCGTCTACATTGCAAATACATAAATTTCCAAGGCATACATATAATAACGTCGTCGATAAATGGCATAAAGAAATCAAGGCACATGATAATTTAGAAGAATTAAGTAAATTAGCCATGGGTATTCATTCCACCGGGGAGAAAGTGGAAAAAACGATGGAATTGCCTAATGCTGCGGATCAAATGAAAAATTTGAAATTAACGTTGAAAGATGAGAAAAAAATGGTGCAAACGAATATCTTAGCAAATGATATGAAACGTGGTAATTACGATCGTTTACGCGTGCGAAATGTCCAAGCGAAAGCGGCATTGGCAACGGCGGAGCAAAAATTAAACGATGCAAACGTCATGTTGCGTAATGTGAAAGAATTTAGCAATACCATTTTAAGCAGCTGTAATTTAAAATCAAAGCGTTACAATGAAGAAAATAAAGAACGTGTGAAAACCATACGTTTAACGGATGATTTAATCGTAGCAATTGAAGGTGCTATTAATGGTGGTGGTGAAAGTGATTTCCCGAATGTACGTTTAACGGATGATTTAATCGTAGCAATTGAAGGTGCTATTAATGGTGGTGGTGAAAGTGATTTCCCGAATGAATTGTTGTCCGTGGAAAAAGAACTGCAAAGTCATGAAGGTCGTAAAAATTACACAAAGAAATTCAATGGTTTAGATTTAGCAAAAGATGATTCTACTAAAAAATATTCTGCCATACAACCAGGCAATCAATGTACATACATTGTAAAAGCTGGCGATCATTTACAATCCATTCAACAAAAATTTAACATTGCAAATGAAAAAGATCTTAGAAATGCAAATATGAATTTAGAAAATCTGTTTGATACGCAGCATCTGAAAATCGTGTATCCACCTGTCGGTACATACGTTGTCGTTCCGCGTAAATTTATTATTACAAAGAAATTGAAAAAAATGTGTTCAAAAATACAACGTGCTGTAGAAAATACAACCGTGCCTGTGAACCATTTCGTTTTGGAAGATGATGAAGATATGCAAGATCAAACGAGAAACCATACGACGTTGCGTGAAGGTGACGAGAAACATATGGAACAAAATCCATTTTGCCATTCAACAATTATCCACGAACACAACCAATTGAATAAATTGTTCGTTTTGGAAGATGATGAAGATATGCAAGATCAAACGAGAAACCATACGACGTGAGTACCTTACCTGCACCGTGTTGGCGTATTCGCCTTACCTGCACCGTGTTCCTTACCTGTTCCTTACCTGTTCCTTACCTGCACCGTGTTGGCGTATTCAACTATACGACGACAGCCTCTACATACATACACACACACACACACACACACACACACACACACATTATATATATATACATATAACGGAAAAAGAAACAAA
>LT649951.1:0-11240 GCA_900128395.1 Stramenopiles sp. TOSAG23-2
GCATTATGGACGGAGGCAAGACGTCGAAAACGCATAAAGTTACAAACGTCGTATCTTACAAGCACCAATTCGAATGGATCTTCCCCATCAATGCCTTCATCATTGGGAAATAAACGCGATGCAACAAAATCAACTGAAAGAGATCTGCAGAAAACATATCGCCAGCATTTACGAAATTATTTTGACCAACGTAATGTTAATAATTTGAATGATTGTGGAGCAAAAAGTGCAAGCTTACGAAGTAGCGATGATAATGATGCTACAAATACTTTTGAAAATGATATATTGCCATATTTACCTGGTGGGCAAATATCAGCTGAAATACTACCAGAGAAATGGCCAGAAGATGATGATTATAACAACAACGATAAATCATTTTTCTATGCTGAAAATAGCCAGGAAGAACCTGATTATTTGAATGATTTAACCAGTTTAATGGATGATGATAACAATATGGAAGAGGGCGAAGATGAATCTGGTGATTTAGAGATGGAGAGTGATGATAATAATAACGAAAACATAGATGGTAATGAAGAAAGCGATAATGATGCTTATATGTACCATGAACATATAGAAAGTAATTTAAGTGATGAAAATGATATAGATGACGATCATGGTTCCGACGAAGATTGTTATCTTACACAAAAAGATTTGAATGCGTATGAAGAAAAAATACAGTCTCAATTTTTGGAAAGCAAAAGAAAACGGATTGAAATTTCACCTCACAAGAGTATCAACCACATCAATAACGATAAGAATACTACACTTAATATCGATCATGATGATAAAAATAGCAACAACAATTATAATAACAATGATGTCTCAAAGGACAACAACAACAACAATAACAATACAAATCGAAAGAAAATTCCAAAGTTTTTCAAACCAAATCAAATGCGGGATGAGAAAGCAAATAGATCAAAACGATTTACTAAGAAGAAGAATAGACGTGTAGAGACTGTTGGGCATTTTGCATCGTTGTTTACTCCAAAAATGACCAAAAAATTGTTATCCAAACGTAGTAAACATAATCATATTCGGTATGATCTAGATAATAGTATGAAGGTTAGTAGTAGTAGTAGTATTTCCAGTAGCAATAATAGCATTAGTATCAGTAGCAGCATCAGTAGTTTGAACAGTAACAGTTACGACGGTGCCAATAATAATAATCGTGATGATGAAACATTCAGCCAAGTCAATAGTACAAATAATGATACACAAATTTTAGCTTTAGAATCACCAGAGATAGAGGAAGTAGAACTAGTAGGTGT
The DNA here is from genome assembly GCA_900128395.1 of Stramenopiles sp. TOSAG23-2. Taxonomy (NCBI): domain Eukaryota; species Stramenopiles sp. TOSAG23-2. The sequence continues at coordinate 1,272 of LT649951.1, forward strand.
AGAAGAGGAAACAAAGAAGGCGTTTAATTTATTGCGTAGCAACACTACCTCTAAATTGTACGACATACCTAGTTCTGAAAATGGCCTTGAAGTATGGACTCTGAAGAATAGACCTCCACATCTTCTTCCTTCCCTCCAAACAGTACAAAGGCCAAAAAATGTTGGTGCTACTGCAAAGGAAGAACGGTATCCATCATCTTTAAATGAAAGTGAGACGCAAAATTCTAGTAGTAGTGATGATCGTCATGGAATGAATTTTGTAGAACGAAAACCTTTAACTGCGTCACAAATTAATGAAAAAGCTCAAAAAACTACAAAAAGTGCGTTTAGTTTAGATAGCGGCCCGCAGTTTATGACCATATTATCCGTTGAAGTATTTTCAATAAAACAGAAAGAATGGAAAAAATTGCCTGATCCAGCGGTAGATGAAATTGTTTTAATAGCATATATTGTCGAAAGAGACGATGGGTGTGGTACGGTAGGAAGTTCATATGGTGCAAGAAAGAAAGGTTACATTGCTTTAGCAACGGAGGATGACAGCAAAACAATTGGTGGGCCTCCATATGACACTTTGCTTGTAAATAGTGAGCATGATTTACTACGTGCGCTTGCTGACTTGGTACAATATCATAATCCAGATATTTTATTTGGATGGGAAATTGAAAAAAACTCTTGGGGTTACGTAGTACAACGCTGTAATTACTTAGGAATACCAATAGTGCAAGCATTATCGCGATGCCCATTGTCACGTATAAATGGCAATAATGGCCATGATATGACTGGTGGTGATCCAGATGGAACCATACGCATACATGGTAGAATTGTGTTAAGTATGTGGAGGCTTGTGAAGAGTGAAGCGACGTTGAAGTTAAACAATTATTCGATGGAAAATGTCGCATTTGAATTGCTACGGTTACGAGTACCGCGTTATCCACAAAATTCATTGGCACATTGGTACAGCGGGAAAAACAAAGCTCATTTAAGATCACGTGTAATTGTTCATTACATGACAAAAGCACAAACGTCACTTGATATTCTTTACAAGTTGGACATAATTGGAAGAACTAGTGAAATGGCGCGTTTAATTGGTATAGATTTTTATAGCATTTTATGGCGCGGTTCTCAATTTCGTGTTGAAAGCGTAATGTTGCGGATTACAAAACCACATAATTATATTTTGCTTTCACCAAGTAAGTCAGAAGTACAAGCGCAAAGGCCTTTAGATACGCAAGCTTTGACACTGGAACCTAAAAGTGGATTTTATGGTGAATCTCCCGTCGTGGTGCTAGATTTTCAATCGCTGTATCCTAGTTTAATCATAGCATATAACATGTGCTACAGTACATGTATAGGCAGTTTGAATGGATCTGATGGAAAGAATCCCGGCGTTTCTCCGATACATACTAGGCTTGGAGCATTGGAACGATATGCAGCACCAGAAAAAACATTGCGAAGTTTTATTGATGATAAGTCTGCACATATGGCTAGCAATGGCACTATGTTTGTTGCGGAAAATACGAGGCGCGGGATACTACCACAAATGCTAGAGGAGATATTAAATACACGAATCATGGTGAAAAAAGAATTAAAAGCTGCAAGAAAAAATAATGAGAAAGTTTTAAGTCGTATATTAGATGCTAGGCAGTATGCGTTGAAAATGATAAGCAATGTAACCTACGGGTATGTTTCTGCTTCCTTTAGCGGTCGTATGCCATGTAGTGATATAGCTGATGCTATTGTACAAACTGGCCGTGATCAATTGGATAAGGCAATGCATATTGTGGAAGATCGTGGTGTTGAAAAAGCAGAATTTCAAGATGTTGTAGATGAAATTATTTACGGAGATACGGATAGTTTGTTTATTAAATTGAAACGCCATACAGATTTATCAACTGCGTTTAAAGTTGGGGAACGTATAAGCTATAAGGTTAGCATGAATAATTATAACCCGGTAAAATTTAACCTGGAAAAAGTATATTTGCCTTGTATATTGCACACCAAAAAACGATATGTAGGATGGAAATATGAATCTCCATCGGATGATCCTACATTTGATGATAAAGGTATTGAAACAATGAGAAGTGATCAATGTCCTGTAGTTGCTAATAGTTTAAGAGAAGCATTGAAAGCTTTGTTTCGTACAAAACAAGGTCCGGATTATCCTCGTCGCGCAAAATCGAGGGTAAAGCGAGTGTTGATTAATTTTTGGCAGAAAATGATGCGAGATACCTTACCGCTCTCTGACTACGTGTTTTCTCGTATGCTACGAAACAATTATAAGTCTCCTCCCCCTCATAAACTTGTTGATGCGAAGAGACAAATATATGATAAGCGAGCTGGTGGTTTGTACAAACAATTTATTCAATACATAATTGTATCTGGGGTTTCCATAAGTGAACATCATGTGTTGGCAGAATGTGCAGTGTCCCCTGAAGCAATCGTAACAGATTACACTAAACGATTAAACGATACGTATTATATTAGACAGACGCATTTAGTTTTAGATCGAATGTTCCAACTAAAAAATATGGAATATGATATTTATAGATGGTATGCTCGTATGCCACGTCCAAAGAGACGAATACGATTGGCCGGGACAACAAGTGATAGAAAAACAGGCTCACGTGGTGGTGGGAAACTCATATCTCAATATGCAGGATTTTCCAGTGCACATTGCTATTTATGTGATAATTTTAGTGCTGGAAAGAATAAATATATTTGTGATACATGCGCTATGGACAAAGCTGCAGCATGGTTGCAATTGGAGCGCCGAGTCCTTCAAGCAGAAACTAGCAGACATGCTGCCATTACTATTTGCCGGCGTTGTGTTGGATACAAGGGGGATGATATCAGCTGCGAGTCAAATGTCTGCCCTATGTACTATGCACGGCAACATGCTATTGAAAAATGTAAGGAAGGAGATATTGTGATACAAGGAGTGGAAGATATGTTTTGAAAATTTACTGGAACAACGGTAGTAAGAGACAAAGAAGAGTTATGAAAAGTATTGTATTGACGTAAAAAATAGATTTTAACAAGATACGAAGTATATATATATTTAATATACGTTTAGTATTGTGCTAATAAATTACGAAATATAATACAACTTCGTAATAATTTTCAGGCGTAATTTCGTAATTTTCCCGTGATTAAGGTTGAATATTATTTTAAGAATTTTATAAACTCTATTCCCGCAGAACTGAAACCCAAACATCTTCAACGATTACGCCTTTCGAAATAGCCTTTCGTTCTGGTACGCCACCACGTCTATGTCGTCTACATACAAATATTTAAGCAGCCTGTATGTGACGAAGCCTATTATTCTTTCTTTTCAACGTAGTCTTTTGATGCTCGACTACATAATCTCTTGTCGTACTTTGTGATGATTATTTTAAAGTGACCGTTGCTAGGGTGCAAGTAGTGTCTGCTCAAGCCTCGTTTTACAGAGGCCATCAACCGGTGTTAGATGAACGTCGACGTGCGTCGTCGGAGTCCTAGCAAATGTATCATCAAAAACAAAGAATAAGTGCCTGGATATAAGTCAACCAGTGATGAAAGCTTTAGACTGCGCCCCGGCAGTCGATGTTCACGTTTTTCCACATGGCATCCATTGGCTTTTTACGAACTCCACTAATAAAAAAAGAAGAACCAGGCTGATTTGGGCAAACCAGCGTTGGGGCGCAAAAACAAAATTTTCACGAGTAAATTTTCTATATAAATTTAAGGAAAAAAAAACTGTGACAAACTATAAAATGGATAATCCATAGAGGCCGTTTTGATGAATTTCCATATATATGTGTAGAATAGCACAATATGTGGTGATGCGTAAGAAAAGAAGAAAAGAAGAATTTTCCTTGAAAATTTTAATTATTATTATTAGCAACATTACCGACCAACAACGAACCATAAATTATTAATAAATATACACACAAACACACATTATAAAACATACATGTTTTAGTTGTGAGATAAAATTTGAATGATAAATATTTTTATACTGTGTAAAAATTATTTCCAAAAGAGATGCAATAATTAATGATACGGATATTGATGATAGTGATGGAGTGTAAATTATCACTGACATTATAAATTTTTAAGAGTGCGAGTTACTGAACCTGCCAGGCAGGCATGTGACAGTGCTATAAATTGACCTTCGTAAAAAAATTACTAAATTATTAATATTAAACGCGTGCGTGCATTAACTATATACTTCGTAAAAAAAATTTGAATATAAAAAATAATAGAGAGTACGGAAGTTCGTACGAGTATATTCAATACGACTCGTATTATATACTCGGAATATTTTTAGATTGTGATAGTGTTTCTGACGTTTCACTAAAATACAATTCTTTATGAACTCTTTCATTATAATATTAAAATATTTTTTGAAATTTTATTACTCGTATTTTTAAAATATTCAAGTTTATAATATGATATACAAAGGTTTGGTATATCGTATTTTTTCGTAATTTTTATTGACACTACGATCCTACAAAACAATTTTTGTACTACTATGCCTCTTTTTTCTAACATGGATTTGAAATGTTTGTTCCGCGGTCACATTTTTCTGTTTTCGCTTGACATTTTCTTTCATACTTGCAACATATTCTTCTGCGTTATTATTATCCCACAATGACTTCAACGTATCTAATAATCTAAAATGTTCAACATCTATACCATCGTCGTCGTTATCATCAATATCATCATGACTATCATCATCGTTATGATCCATCATAGCGCTTTCGCCACTTTCTTTTAACTTTTTTGTCCTAATAGAACCTCCTCCATTGTCTCTTGGATCAAGATATAAAATTGTATTAAAGTAAGTTCTTATATTTTCTGAAAATTTTGAAGCATCGCTTCTAGCATCATTTTCTAAATCACTGTACGATGAAATATGTTTGAAATGTTTCATTGCATTGAATACGTTTGTAACCTGTGGAGGCTTTTTTGGACCAATACCTGAACGAATTGTCTTAATTTTAACCATATTATGTGTACGACTAACACGCACATTACGATTATTTGCTATGTAAGTAATCCGTGATGGCAGAGGCAAGGATAATTTATCAGATATAATCAAAGTTCGTGTTAGATTTTGTGGAGTATTCTTTCGACGTCTTATATCTTGCTCTATATCTACACTTAACTTTATTACATGATGTACCATATCTGATATTTCGTCATATGCCAAATCTTTTTTGGCGTTCAACTTTTTTGCTAGATCTGTTTTCTTATATTTGTACACTTCACATGCAATATCAAAAATGGCTTTTGGCCCATCTTTAAGAATATTGGCATAATCAATGCCCGATGATAAATCTTGAATTTCCTTGAAATACAAATCTTTAGAATCTTCCCGTTGAAATATGTCACGAAACTTTGGTAAAACTACATCCCTGTTGACAACAATATTATCTTCCTGTTCCATATTATGATCATCATCATATACAATAGGTTTTTCAAAATCTATTTTACCATGAATGTTTATTCCCACAGGCAAACGTTGCATTTTTTGTTTAATCTTAATTGGGAACAGTGAATTCTCTTTATGGACAAGAAGTTTACATTCATCAATATATGTATTACCATGATCATCTAATATACAAAATACAAATTCATTATCTTTTTTATCATCATTAACTTGTATATTACTGATTAAACATGCACCTTTTAAATAATTGCTTTTTTCTTCGATTGTATAATTTAATTTCCACGTTTCAGGTTGTCCAGACGGGGCAATAAAATTGTAAAATTGTTGATCGGTATGATTCATTGCATCCCAAGTACGTTTAATATGAAATTTTTGTGGTATAATAGTCTCCCTGGACATTAAAAAATCCCTATGATCCATCACAGTTACACCACTATTCCAACGTTTGTACTGTTTCTCAAGATCTTCTTTGTGAACATCTATTGTATTTGGTTGGACAATTCGTGGACAAAATAAAACTTGAGGATGAAGGAATGATACACCTATATATATTTCTCCATTAATTTGCATCGATGTTTGTTCATCATCATTAGTAGGATTATTATTATTATTATGTGATGTACTTTTCATAAATGGATCATAGTGTTGAAAAGGTATGCTTGTTATATGGTTGATCATTAATGCAGTTGACATATCATTGAAGCAATGATTCCAACTATGTACAATATTCCAATCTTCTATATTATTATTACATGCATTAATAATGTAAATTGAATAACTTGTCCCTATGACTATTTCAAATTTATATTTTGTCCTTTTCACAGTTGATATTACTTCCTTTGGATATTTCAAATCATTATTGTTTCGCTTTGGCAAAGTAAAAACACATATTTGCAATTTTTCATTGTCCATTACATTTTGTGATGTTGATCGAAACGATATATTATACAATTTATTTTTATATCCAATGAAAACTTTTAATGGATGAAGCCCGTATGAAGATGAAATGCAATAAGGTTGAAAATTGCTCATAATACGTTGATTTGGCAAGGCAACATCATATTTAAATGATAATCTATGAAATATACTTGGTATACCAATAATTCGATGGTTGCTACTCATTTGAATTTTTAAATGAAATAATATCATTGTAGCATTTTCATACATAATAAATAAATGAACATTGCTATATGGAGATGTTGCCATCGTTAAAATAGGATATTGTTGTTGTTTTAATTCCTCCTCTCCTTTCTCCCCTTCATTATTTGAAGTTATGTAAGCAGTTGAATTGAAATTGAATATAGTATTACATGTCCATCTTAATCTTAGATCAAAATCTGCTTTGTAATCCTTTGCATCTGATTGTTTATTATTATGATTGTTATTATTATTATTAGTATTGTTGCTTTTATTTTTGTTGTTGTTATTATTTTTGCGATTGCTATTCCCATCATTATCATCACTATCACTACTATCATCAAAATAGATATGATTTCTATTGTTATTATTATCATTATTATCATTTCTAAACATTGTAGTTGTAGTTATTGATGGTATTTTTTTCATTTGTTGTTTTTGTGTATTATTACGTTGTTTTATATATTCTTCATAATCACTTCCAGGTTTAGTAGCAAGAGGACTGCTCATTTGTTTTGCATTATTATTATGATTTTCAGTTGTTTGAATTGTACAATAATATATCATATCTTCTAACGTACGAAAACAAAAATTAACTTTTGTATCTTCCTCCGATACTCTAAATAATTGTATATCTACAATAGAATCTTCATTTGTATCATATTGCAAATGACCAGGTTCATTTGGTTTATTACATATACCTTGTCCTTTCCGACATATTGCACAAGATGTCAAAGCAAGATTTTGCTTTTTCAATGCATACACTCGCCATTGACCTTTACATTGCACACAGTTCGTATACAATCGTTTATCATCATCATAATTTAATGATAGAACTTCTATTTGATCAAAATTATTCCCAGTAGCACGAATTAATATAGGTATATTTTTCAAGGTTGTCGATACAAGTAAATTGTGTTTATTGTTATTGATATTATTGTATTTATTTTTCTTGTTATTGTTTATGTTGTTATTATTATTACTATCGTATCGAAACGTTTCTACGTCCATTATGGCACGAGATTGTAAAAACAATGAATATCGTTTTCTAATATGACATGATCTTCGAATATTAGTAGGTGTAGTCAAATATTTAGTTTTATTTATTTTTCTATCATCTTTTGTACAATAATTATTTGTATAAATGAAATTAGTTGGATTTGTTGTTGGTATTGTTGTTGGTTCTATTGGATATGGAATATTTTCAATTAAACGATGCATTGTTTACATGCTTTTGTTTAATAATGTTTCTTTTCGTTTGTTCTCTCTATTTCCCTCTATGATTTACATATAATGTTTTATTTTATGTATTTGTTTATGATTGTGTATATTATATATATTATTATTATTTTTTGTATACAACGACGAATATTGTTTATGATAAATAATAGTATTTTGTATATTTGTTAGGAGAGGGAAAACGAGTTTTATGTTTCTCGATAATCGTCTCGTATACTTTTTTTACAAGGGAAGTATCTTATTTTTACTATATATCCACATTTCTTCTCATTCAATAAACCATCTTTCATGTGATATATACATACATTGTACTCAAAATGAAAATCTCAAAATTTTTACTCGTATTATATACTGGTATATATTTTTAAATGTAGTATGGAAGTTAATTTTATTAATTTTTTACACACCAATTCACACATTTTATTCTTTTTTTTCATTAATATTATTATTGGTATTATTCTTATATTCTTGACTAGTTGGTACGCCATATTTTTTTCTTAATAAATCTAAATCGGTTTGTAATTGTTCATCCCGTTTCATACGTTTCTCTGCCAACGTTGGACCTTTCGGAACATCTGGATCGGACGGATAATATTTTTCTTTCAATTGATATAAATTATACACAGTATACGAAATCACATCATTAAAACCACTTTCATCTTTTACAATTTTAACTTTATATGGCAAATCATTTTTTTTTCTATAATACATATGACCCAATGTTCCCGCCGTTGCAACCGTGCATAGAACTAACATTCCATGCTCCAATCCCCATCTTGTAAACCTCATCTTTTTTTGTCCTTTTTTGTAATATTTTCCCTCTCCTGTATGTGTTGTGACACGTTCTACTTTGATCATTTCTACATTTCGATCAATAAATTCAATTTATAAAATAATATAATAAAATATATAAGTTAGGAGTATACCTGGTATATATCTATGGATACCGTACTGTATGATGCAAAAACTCGGATATTCTTGATTGATATTTTCATCCAAATGACACATTTTGGCCATATTTGGATTTTATGAATTTTCCAATATCTCTATATATAATTTGGTATACTAAATCTATACTTATTAGTTTTTGATCAACAAGGCGGTGCCAAGCTATAATGTATAAAATTTTCTCTTACTCATATATATTATATAAGTTTCTTTTTACTCCCGGACATTAACATCTCAAATCAAAAATGATTTAAATACTCCATTTTATATATACATATGTATATATATAAAAGTTTAGTAAATTATTTAGTATTCAAAAGATTCTTCCTCTGTCTGTGATTTAGAGTTAGGTGAAAAAGCTAACTGTCAATGATGCATTACCATTTCTTACTACTTCATCCATTTCATGTCGATGTGCATTTGCTTGTTCATGTTCCCATGTATCTTTATCCGGATGATGTTCATCATTCATATCCTTATGTTCCACAATTGACATGGAACTTCCAGCACCCATGATGAATTTTATTAGATAATTGTTGTTATGTTTTTTGTAAATAATACTTTAAAATTATTAATCGAGATTATCAATTATTTTTTACTTTTATTTTTTTGCAATATTGTAAAAGTATTTAATTATATAACAATCAATTCTCGATATACCGTCACTTTATTCGATTTACTCTTGGTTGTTTTTTGTTGTTTATTACGTTCACTGTTAGTTGAACGATTACAAGTTCACGTCGTGTATTATATTGGTTTGATTCACCGTGGTTAAAATGTTTGTCGATCTGGCTTTTTTTTTATATATATATTTACTTTTGACGATTACCATTCAATGTCTGATTCGCAGTGGTTAAAATGTTATATATTGAATGTTTGTCGATCTGATTTTTTATATATATATTATTTACTTTTGACGATTACCATTCAATGTTTTTTAAATCTATTTTAATGTATACATATGTACATATTTATAATGCATTTTTTTAAAATTAGATCAGCAGTCGTTACAATTTTCAAGCTAGATTTATCAATGAAAACATTAACTACAGTATTAGTATAATAAATTTAATAGGCTGGAGTGAAATCCGTCGTCAATTCCTCGTATGGCGGGCAATGAAAAACTTTTTTTAAGGAGATGGCGGGCCCGGTAGATTTTTAAATGCGGACGAGGCGGACCCAAATCATTAGTATAAGAATAGCGTAATATT
>LT649952.1:0-11225 GCA_900128395.1 Stramenopiles sp. TOSAG23-2
TAAGTGGTGGAAATGCAACTAAAATTGAGGAAGCTGTAATTCAAGCATTGAATTCCATTTTAGGTTTTGTAATGCCATTATGTTCAACTTTGGGCTGGTATGATACGAACGATATGAAATAAAAAAGAGAGAGAAAGATAGGCCGAAAAGTGTATTTTATATGTGTGTGTGAGTGTGGTTTTTAATATATTGATCTACAATGAAAATATATAACGAGTTACTGTATGAATATATGGAGAGAAAGATATTAATATATATACTCTTTTCTGCCTCTCACTTCTTTTTATTTCGTATTACACGTTGTTTACTTTTATTATTCTGTATCCGTCGTCTATTATTATTATTATGCATATTATTTCCATCATTTCTACTACCATTACCCAAACGTGAAGAACGATGAGCATTTGGATTATCAGTTTTACCCCATCGATTGATTACATTTCCAGTGTTTTGTCCACCACTACTTACATGCATTAATCGAACACTTCTTTCTGCACGCCCATTGTATGGTCTTGAAATTGGTGGTTGTTTTTGTTGCATAGCACGCATTGCATTCCGTTGTGCAACAATTGATCTATTGTTATTATTATTATTATTATTATCAGTTGTTGATGATGATGATATCATTTGAAAATATTGATCTGAATTAATCATTCCACTTGAATACATTTCTTCTGGAGACATACCACCATTATCATTATGACTACTAGACATGGTTAACGATTTCATACTGTGACTAATATTGCTTGTTCCTCCTCCTCCTCCTCCTCCTCCTCCATTAAATACACTTTGTTGAATATCACGATGTTCTGAAAATGGTTTAAATGCCATTCCAACCGTACGTCCTTCACGTCTACGTTCTTCTTTTGATTCAAAAGTTGTTTCATGTTCTTCATATTTACCATCACAACCTAAACATAAAAAATTAGATGTAAACAATCCACAACTACATGAATTACATGATTTTGTTACCGGGTCATGTAAAGTATGTGGACACCCACATCTACATTTCGCACGCCAACTATGTACATTAAAACCACGACGACGAACTAACCACCAATCACCAACTTCTTCTGGTCGTTTAGGAATATATTCAAAACATTTACATTTACATTTTAAACAAGATGGTAATCTATCTTTCATTCTATGGTCAGAGAAATTGTGTCCACAAAAACAACGTGATTTATGACCAACACGTGCACAATCTTGTTGATTACGTTTGCTTCTCCATGTTATGTATACACCCGTTTTAATAGCAAGTTGTGCTGCTAACATTTCTTCATCTATCATTTTTCTACCACCAGCTGCAACACCATGTTTCGCTAATCCTTTTTTAATTGCAGGTATTGTCGTTGCTGCATTTCCTAACATGATGTTTTAAAATTATTTCTTGTTTTTTTCTAATAATATTTATTATCCGTACATATAAGACTGTTTAGTATTAAACTGGATGTGATTAAGAAAGATTATAATATATATTATTTATAAAATCTGTTTTTGATATATAAATTCAACGTCTTACAAAGCAGTTCTATCTATTTCAAAATATAATATTTGTAATATATATAATAAATATAATAATAATAACGTCCAAAAAAAAAGCTAAAGCCAAAAGCCCAAAAGCCCAAAATTAAATGGATTTCCCTTATATTATTTCCGGGATTTATTCTCCCGACTATCCCTAATTTAAAATTCTAATTCCACTATACCTGTGGTACTCTGTATTGAAATAACTAAATAAAATATGGTAGGAATATTACTACTATCAATATATACGAGAGTCGTGTTTCCAACATGTTTAAATGATGTGGTAATGATACGTGCATACTGGCATACCCTGCTTCAGTTTGTTTCGTTTGTTTGTTCCACGTGTGCACATTTGCCTTTTGGTCTCAAAACAAACCGTTACATTTTTTTTCATCTATTTTTAGTCCGAATTATAACTAAAGAATTCCATGGCAACTTTTGGCCAAAATTTTTTGATAGGAACTTACGATATTACTATACGACTGTTTGGTGTTGGCTTGGAACAACATTTGCGTTGGAATAATAAGTAAGAATGTAGAATATGGAATGTAAACATATATAGATATAGTGGTAGATATAGTACGTGGTATCTTGACATGGTTCATGTTCCGTATTATATTACAAAAATCGATCAAACAATCAATGAAATTATTGCACGTAGACATTAATTTTGTATTTCAAAGTGTCAATAAAATTCGAGCCATTTTAGCATTGGTAACCGCATGCACTAAATTGGGAAGAAAGGCTTCCAAAGTGCAACCTACGAATGATATTATGGAAATTAAAGATACCGTTGATAGCGTAAAGGATGACGTGGGTGACATCAAAGACTCAGTGAAGAAACTGAACAAAAGGGAAGAACTGCTAAGAGAGAAAGAAAAAAAGAAAGAAAAAACTCCTGTTATTCAAACATTCGATATCTAGGCCAACGTTCTATTATCTCACATTTATGTGCCCCACAAAACTAGCTTGGGGCTTGGGAATTCAAAGACGTTCAGGGATACCTACAACGGATTGGGGATTCCACTACGCATATTTGTTTTAAAACCATCTTCATAATCATTTCACTTTAAACTGTGTATGCGAGAAGAGTCACGATATATATATATACTCTACCGACGGTAGTGGGATATCAAAAAATATAAATTCTATAAAAAATAAAAAAAAATTATTATCCTCCGAAGTTGTTTTTAAGGGTTTTGTCCAAAATTACTACTTGCGAGATGTAACTATATTTTTGAATTTATTCTAGCTAGGCCGTAATAGCATTAGAAACATGATACTAAGCCTATTTGTATGATAGCCAATACCACCAGTTTCAGCGATCATTCTTTGATTTTTAGAATATCTTTTTCTTTTTACGCCACATTATACCAGGTAACATCATACGCACAGTATAATGTATAATCAGCACAGTGCTTTTCATCGTGATCTATTTTAATTTATTCAGGTTCATCTGAAGGTTTGTAATGCTATTTACCTATTATTATTACTCGCGCCGAAACTTCTTCTGCTTTTGAAAAAAAATCATTTTTACAAAATTTATAATACGATGTACACAGCATTAGACTAAATCGAGAGAGCCTCACATTTTTCATTTTCTATACTGTATATATATCTATCTCTCTCTCTCTAGATACACACACACATAGAGTGTGATCATCATACATGTAGATATAGATATAGTATTATTATTCAATAAAGAAAGAATATATCAACAAGAATAAAAAAAAAAAACCAACAATCATGAAATTTGCAGTATTATGTTTATTTGCATTAGTTGCTGTATGTGCAGCTAAAGAAGGACGTCAATTGAAATTGATGACTTCTATCACTATCGATTTAGACAGTGAGGAACATACCCCAAAAACAAAATGGGCAGCGTTCAAATCCGTATTTAACAAAGTATACAACACTTTGGAAAAAGAAGCAAAAGCAATGGAAGCATTCGCAGTAAATGATGCATTCATCGTTGCACACAACAAAGAAGGACATTCATACACCGTTGGCCATAACGAATTCTCTGACATGACCAACGCAGAATTCAAAGAAACAATGACTGGATACAAAACCAAAGATAGCTACTTGCGCCGTACTAAAAATGTTGACGAAACATTAAATGCTAAATTTGCATCTGCACCTGATAGTGTAGATTGGAGCACAAAAGGTGCTGTAACCCCAATCAAAAACCAAGGACAATGCGGTTCATGCTGGGCATTCTCAACTACTGGTTCCACCGAAGGTGCATACGCAATTGCAAGTGGTAAATTAGTTAGTTTATCTGAACAAGACTTAGTTGACTGTGATAAAGTTGACCATGGTTGCCAAGGTGGTTTAATGGACAATGGTTTTGATTTCATCAAGAAGAACGGTGGTATTGCAACTGAAGAATGTTACCCATACACTGCAGCTGACGGTACATGCAACACGAAATGTGCACCAGCTGTTACTATCACCGGACATACCGATGTTAAACATATGGACGAAAAAGCACTTGTAGCAGCTATTGCTGGCCAACCAGTTAGTGTAGCAATTGAAGCTGACAAACCAGCATTCCAATTTTACAAATCTGGTGTATTTGATAACTCTGGTTGTGGTACACAATTGGACCACGGTGTATTAGCAGTTGGTTACGGTACCGACTCTGGTAAAGATTACTACAAAGTTAAAAACAGTTGGGGTGCAACATGGGGTGACCAAGGTTACATCATGATTATCCGTAACAAAAATATGTGCGGTATCTCCCAAGAACCATCCTTCCCAACAGGCGCAAAAAAAGCATCCGGCCCAGCTCCAGGACCATCCCCAGGCCCAGCTCCAGGACCATCCCCAGGCCCAGCTCCAGGACCATCCCCAGGCCCATCCCCAGGACCACCAGGAAAAACCCACTATGGTGATCCATTCGACGGTCCATGCATGAGCGGTGAAGTTAATGTAACTGTTACCGGTGTTGCTGGTTCATTTTGCTCCCCAGAATGTACACTTGGTATCTTTTGCCCAAAAGACGTACCAGCAGGCGTAACGGCAAAACCACAATGTGCATTACAAGACCAAAAAACACAATCCAAATACTGTGCATTGATCTGCTCCCCAAGTACTGATGAATTATCCTTACGTGCTGGTGATGCACAATGTGGTGCTAAAGCAAGTTGTAAAGCAATCAGTGGTGTTGGCTTATGTACTTATGATGAATAAATGAATTATTATTCAGATTTTTTATTTAATATATAGATATATATACTGATAGAAATCAAAAGAACAAACGTTCTTATCATTTGTTATATACAGTATATACACGCATTACTAATATTTAATTTATATTTCAAAATTTAACATCGCAATATGCATTTTAAATTAACGTATAATTGAATATATGCATATTATTATGAAACGGTACATGAAATATATATCAGTTTTAATATATATATTTCTTGGCGTGTTCGGCTTAAAAACGAAATGAGAAAGAATGCAAACAAACAAACCAAACAAAGAAAAATATTTTTAAATGAAAAGTGAAAAGAAAAATTTATGTGCACATGATGTGTGTATTTAAATTTTAATATTTGGCTTGAAGAGAGATTATTTTTACAAGAAGAAGAAGAGTATAAAAATATTTATCCTCAAACTATACCATATATTTACATTTAAAAAGTCTTTTTACATTTTGGAAAAATGTACGAGTATAATATTATATACGAAAATATATTACACATACATTTACACACACAACCACAATATTATACGAAGAGATTCAATCTTCATCTTCTGAATCTATGATATCATCATTTTCATCAAAATAATTTGCAATTCCGCCTTTTGAACAAAAAAGATCAATGATCTCTTGATGACGAATTGGACTATATTAATATCTCATTAACACGATATTATAGTAACAATTGTCCAACAGAGTTTCTCCATCGATGTTCTCCTTATTCATACAAATGTATACCCCTCTCGCATCTCGCATACCACATTATATACACACACGCACATATATATAAAATTACAAATTAGTAATGTACGGTGTTTCAGTTGTTTGTTTTTCACATGATTTATGATATATACAAATGTATCAGCACGTCTTATATCACATAATATATATTAATAAATCTATATCTCTCTCTTTGTACTCTTTAGCGGAGCATATTTTTGAAACAATTGTTCTTGCTCAGCAGCTAATTGTGCTTCTTCTTCTGGTGTCAATTTTTTCTTGAAAAACTTTCGTTTCTTTTTAGCTCTAGCCTTTGCTTCGTTTCGTGATATTTTTTTCGAAAAAGCATATTCGTTTTTCCTCTTTTTCTTTATCTTCTTTTTAACATTATTATTATTATTATTATCTACAGGTACAGTTGTTGTTTCTTCATGCTTTACCAGTACCTTCTTACGTATTATCTGCGATGAAGATCCAGTATTTTTTTTAAGACGGAAATCACTTTCTTCGGGAAGAATAACTGCTTTTACTTGTTTCACTACATATTCTTTATATTCAGTTAACCCTAGATCATCTAACGCACGAATAACAAAATCAGCGTTAACATATTTTCTTTTTTTCATTTGTCCTTTTGTATTTCCATCTTTAAAGCATACATCTCCACTTTCAGAAGCAACCATTTCGATAAATTCGACGCAGCATGTATGTAACATTTGCAAAAATTTCTTCTCTAAAATCATTCTATTGATGTTACCCTCTATTTCATGTTTTTTCTTTTTCTTTTTCCTTTTTTTTTTATTATTAGTTGATGTTGAATTTTTATTTAATTCATCTTTTATCATATCATTGCCAATATTTCTTACCACCTTTCGCAATGCATCAATTGAAATATTAGAATCCATCTTACTTTTGGAATAAATATTTCTTTCTTTCTGTCTCCTCTTTATATATGTTAATTTTTGTCAAACGCTTCTCAGTAATGGATTATAGTACATAAATACATTGCATTTTATTTGCTTTCGCATTTTATTATAATGTAGTATGCGTTTGTTGTTATTTCATTTATTTATTATTCTTCTATTAGTACCTGGTGGTAATATATAAATTCAAAATTTATTAGATTTAATAAAAATTCAATTTTATAATAATAATAATAAAGTAAAAGTATAGAAAAAATAGACAAAAACTTAAACTTCAGAAATAGAAAACAAAGATACAAACAGACACTTTTAATTTTTCAAAAAAAATCAATGAAAACAATAACTATGTATCATAATTTCAACATTTTATTAATAATAACAGTTTTTATTTTTTTACTATCACAAGGTTTGTCACATGCAAAAGAATGGCCTTTTAATTATTCCGCAATAAATGTCTGGCCATTGCCAATAAATGTAACTTTACCATCTAATCCACTTGGGCCTCACGTAATAAATATTGCAGAGGCAACAATTGACCCATCATGTGATATACAAATAGCTACACTGGCAACAGAAGCATTGCACCTTGCCACGGTATTTTTAGCACCTGTACAAACATATGCAGAAGAGCCATACGCAACTCGTCGCAACGCTGAATGTACAAAACGTTGCATGAAAGATATGGATTGTAATAATGGAAAATGTTATGTAAAATCAAATATAAGATGGAATTCTACCCATCCATGTTCACCATCTTCTGCTTTTAATGCACCATGTGGATGTTGTACTACCTCACCATCGTTACCCGAAATTAATGAATTGATAATAAATTGTAATACCCCAAGTGCTTTTATAAATAATAATAATGATAATAAAGATACCTATAAAAAAAACAATAATTTTGTAAAACAAGAAATGTATGAAATTGATATATCTAATAATAACAAGATAATAATTAATTCCTATTCATCGCACGGAGCTGCAAATGCCCTTAGTACTTTAGCTCAAATATTTCGATATGATACGATATTGAAAAATCATGTGGTAGATATTGTCCCGCTTTATATATTTGATGCACCATTGCATGAATGGCGTGGGTTTATGTTAGATACTTCAAGGCATTTTATTCCAAAAAGTATTATATTGAATTTAATTAAAGCAATGAGTGCATCGAAATTAAATGTTTTTCATTGGCATATGGTTGATTCTCCATCGTTTCCTTATGAATCTGAAAAATATCCTGAATTATCAAAAGAAGGTGCATGGGGTCAATCCATGAAAAATGTATATACAAAAGAAGACATACAAAATGTGGTTGCATACGGGAAGAATAGATATGTTAAAATTATGATAGAAATTGATACACCAGCCCATACGCTTTCTATTGCTAGGAGTCATCCTGAAATGATGCCTGACGGTTGTTTCGAATGGATGGCTAATTCACAATATAAAATTGATGTCGATTCAGATGATTGTATGGCAATTGACCCAACGAATGATGCTGCAAGGACAATGGTTGCCAACTTACTTCAAGAAGTTGCTGAACTAGTTGGAGAGGAAGGAACACATATACATATAGGAGGAGATGAAGTGAAATTCGATTGTTGGAGAGCCTCTGAAGCAATCAATAATATCGTGACAAAACGTTATGGAAATACTAGCGATGCTTCTTTTTCCATGTTACAAGCAGAATGGACAGCTAATGTTACTGGAAAAGCTATTATTGATGCAAAGAAAAAAGTCGTATTGTGGCAACCAACTACATTAGGTCCAGGGGATCCAGCATGGGATGGAAAATTACCTAAGGATGCCGTATATATGGTCTGGTTGAATGAGGAAAGTGCAGCTGCATATGCAAATTCTGGATCAGATGTTATTGTTACAACTCCATATTATGTAGCTGGAATGGGTTCATCTGGTTGGTTAGATGTGTATAATGCTGATTTGTTACCATCGGGTTTAAAGCCTGGTGCGGAAAAACATATATTAGGTGGTGAAATATGTATGTGGGGTGAAAGTTTAAATCAAGGAAATTTAGCAATGCGTAGTTTACAAATTGGAGCAGCTGCAGCAGAGCCATTTTGGCGCAAAAACAATAAAGGCAGTGGCCCCGGTTCCCCAAATGGTGTTGGTTTATCTGATCGTTACAACAGATTTCTATGCTACCTTTCCCGTTTTGGTATAGAAGTACCTCCAATTATGCCAAGTTATTGCGATGTTGTTGTTGGTTGAGTGAAAAAAGGACACGCGATACGCGAACCTTGGGTAAAAAATTTATATATAATACGAAGTACGTACGAAGCGTTCGTAAAAAAAATCTACCAAGCGGAGACACTATTTTTATTACCACACGTAATGTATGATATAATAAATATGATAATGCATAATCATATGAATATGATATGATATGGAAAAATATGTACTTTTTACGAGTACTCGTTACAATGTCCCTAATCCTCCTCCCACCATTCATTCGTATCCTCTAACAAAACATCCATAACGTTTCTGCTACGAACATCTTCTTCCTCTGCTGGTTCATCTTCTACTACGATATTCTCCTCTAAATTTATCGACGATGATGCTTCAACTTCCATCTCTACCAATTCATCCAATTTTCTTCTTCTAGATCCTTTTGTAAAGATTTTTTCAATAATCTCGTCTACTTTTTCCTCCATCTCTAGGTTCATTGCATCAAATTTCATTGCCTCTCCTATTAATCGATACAAACGCGTATTTCGATGTAAATGGGTACGTTCAAATATCTTTTGTAAATGTTTAAGTAAATCTGTTTTCTCAAACATGGAATCAACAACTTCATGCATCATATGCTTTGCTTCTTTCTTCCATACTGATTGATCGCCATTTCCAGAAATCAATTCCCGTGGAACTCCAGCTCGAAAACGTTTATCTTGATCTATCTTTATACCTAATGCTTTATAATATGCTTCAATTATATGATCATGTCTAAAAAATTCACCCGCACCAAATAAAGCTTCCCATGTTGTTGATAGATGAGCATCATTCATAACTTCCACCCCCACAGTTAAATGTATCGATGATTCCATCCAATCCATACTTGATGTTTTCTCTTCATCATTCATTTTTCCATCTGCATAATATGTTTTTTTCCAAAATACCATGATTGTATTATCTAACCAATTATGAGTAGTTGCTGTGCTTCGGAAATATAACGACAACTCCAAATCGTATACAAATCCACGTTTTACCATTTGTTGAATTACATAAGGATTGTCTTGTTCATTACAATGCCCTGTACCACCTTGGCCGATCTTAGCCCAAGTTAAAATAACGCCTTTTCTACTTGCACGTTGTAAATTATCAAAAAATATAGATTCGTATTCTTTCGGAATATGTTCACCAACCTCAACGCTTATGGCCCAATCTTGTACTAAATTTTTGCTTTGAAAATCGATTTTTGTACTTAAATCCATCCAACACATATGTGGCACAACATATGTGTTTCTATTTGTAAGCAATCTAACTTGTTCACCTACGAACTCTTCAATATTTTGACCGCCATCAAATCCATGCCATTCAATATTAGAATCAATGTTCTTTAGATAAAAGCCTAATTGTCCAATACCAGCTCCTAAATCAATTACGGATTGGCCATCCAAAAAATCATTGATGGCATTACCAAAGCCACTGTCAAATTCAACATGATTTTTAAAAATAAAATCCTTTGTATAAAACCATCCACCATTGTCTTGTATTTTTCCAGATGCAGATTTCTCTAATAGTACCTCATCTTTTCCATCATTCTTCGGTTTAAATGGGCATGTTTTTTCCACTCTATTATTATTACGTTTTTTGTTTTCATCGTTTATTGTAGGAGGCGTTGATGTTGTATGCAAACAACCACGTGGTACAAATAATATATCACCAGGATTTAATACAACATCTAAAAAAGGTTTTCCTAAATCTGATATATAGACTTCATCACCTTCATCGCGCCCTCTTATATGACGATATCGCACGGGTAATTCTAGTTCATCGTACATCCATAATCTCCAACGTTTTTTCCCATGTAATTGTACCATAAATGACCCTTGGAAATCCGTATGTGCACTTAATGACTTTTTAACATTTGGTGGAGTTATGTACATATTGATATTAACAGGACGTTGGCTCGAACGAGACAATTGGAATGCGAATCGTGCAGCAAATTTATCAGAACGTTGTATACCAAGAAATTGTAAAGTATAACCAAACTGCAATGCACGTATAATATCTCTCTCATCATGGTTTTCTCGTTTACTTTCCATACGATTTGCAAATGTTTTTTTCATATAATTAATATTTCGGAATGGAGGTGTATTTATTCTATTTTTTGAATAGACATAACTACTCTTTGCAGCAGTTGTTAGTATGGTACGGAATGTAATTTCAGAACAAATTGAGCAATTGTTTATTAAATGTATCAACAATGGGTTTTTTTCCCAATAGACGGAGCTAAAATTACCATTATATACAAATTTATGAAATGCAACTAAATCATTTAATTCCATTTCATTATTATAACTATTGTTAGTTTCAACAAACTTCTTTACATCAGATGGTATAAATCGATCTCTTTTACCAGTTGCTGCATCTGTATCTTTGTTTTCAGCAATTTCATAAAAATTATTTGGAGATAACTGTGCATTCAATCGATTATTATATCTAAGTGGAGGCAATGGAAAACCTTTGAATTTTTTAAATTTTCCAATATTATTATTATTATCAATACTAGCATCAACATTGTAGTTAAAAACTAATGCATCTAAATTTTCTAAAACACGCAAATTAATTGGTTCTAATTTATACGCTCGTTTAAAAGCTTTCTC
>LT649953.1:0-11221 GCA_900128395.1 Stramenopiles sp. TOSAG23-2
AGATCAGAAAAGGATAAAATTAATAAAATTCTAACCCCATTATTCGCAAAATATCGCATTGACATACAGCATGTAGCAAAACTAGAGAAAGATTTAAATACTTATAAATCTAATTTGCAAGCGGAAAAACTATTTTTAGATAAGTTAAGCTCTAAAAATACAGATCTTAAAAATGAAATTAGTCAATCGGAAAGTTTATTTCAAGATACTGGTGCAAACGTGAAGGCAATGACAAAATTATCAGACGAATTCCAAGACATCAAACGAGTATGGTTCAGTAGGCAGGAATCACTTTCTAAGATTTTCAATGAACAAACAGTTACAGATTTAGCAATTTCTACTATATTTATGGTTTACATCGGCCATGCTAATGAAGCTGGTAGAGATCTTCTTTTATGCAATGCTGCTTCAATTTTGGTTGAACATGGATTTCCAATTCAGAAGGAGAAACGTAAGTTTTACACTGATTTTAACATTGATAAGTTATATGTTTCAATGGAGAGACAATTTCTGAGTAAGGCCATAATGCAAAACTGGAAAACTAATGGTCTTTTTGACAATGATTCTCATAATTTTGTCAGTTGTATTGGATGCCACTGTTTATCAAAAAAGTATATCCCTATTTTGTTGGACCCTTCCGAATACGGTAAAACTTGGTTAGAACGTACGCTTACACAGCAACAACTTTCACATGTAAAAAAAATAAACAGTGAAGAGAATTACAATGAAATGGGTGAAGTAGATGTGCTCCAATTTATATTCGATGCAAATAAATTTGAAGTAAAAGATGTAGATCTAGCTATTTCCAATAATTATCCAATTGTTTTTACGAATGTAAATTGCGAATGTATTTCGTCATATTTAATAGAGTTAATAGAAAAGAAACCTGCCTCAGGTTTATTTTTATGTACGAAATCTGTGGAACCACATGTATCCTTCGCTTTATGTGAATACGACGTCATAACATTTAATTTTGCGGAAACAGCAAATGTAGTTAAAGGACAAGTCTTTGAAGGACTGCTTAAGTATAAAAACAATGATAGATTTAGGAAATATAAATCTTTCATGATGGAATTACTAAAGGAGGAAAATGACTTAGATAAAATAGAGCAGAACATTATGAAGATATTGACCAACTGCGACACTAGTATTGTGGATGATGTTTCAAAAAGCGAAGTTTTGTTACTGATGAACCTCAAATTAGCGCATGACAATTTACGAAGAGTTATTTTATCAAGGAAAGAAACTATTTTAAGTATTAAAACAGCAAATCATATAACTGTGAATTCATTGAGCAAATTTTATATACGTACTAAGCAACTTAAATCGATTTGCTACCTGTATCAATTTTCAATTATAGAATTCTTAGATCGTGTAAAAAATTCGATGAAAGTATATTATCAAAAAAAAAGACAAGTAGGCATGGAAGATGAAAATAAAGAAAATTTGAATATTGTTACATTGATAAAGAATTTTCCAGTATTTATGTTATACCAAGTCTTTTTATGGGTTGACAATGTTCTTTTCTTTCGACATAGATACGCATTTGTATTTCTTCTGGCGTTGGATCATCTTGTAAACATAGTTGAAATTACCCAAGAAGACCTTGACTTGTACATTGCACATGGCGGATTTTCTGCAGTTCATAGCAGTAGCGAGCAGGACGACGACGATGATACAGATGCCGATGGTAAAAATAAAAAAAGGAATGATTATCCATTAATACATTCTCTATGGTTGAGCAGTTCCTCCTGGTGTTGCCTCAAAAATATGAAGAAGCTGGCTGGAATGCAGACTTTAATTAACAGTTTAAAAGAGAAAACCAGTAACGTTGCTTGGGAAACGTGGTATAGTAACTCTATCAAACATGGCAACATAGCAGAATTTCCTGTTTTGCAGTCTAGTTTTACCTCTAGTTCTTTTTTAAAAGTCGTTTTCATCACGTCTATAAATCACCCTTTAGCTTTTAAATGCATACAATCTTTCATTGAACAAACATTAAATCCAATATTTTTAAATGATCATTATGTTAGAATCAAAGATATATACAACGAATCAGCGGAAAAACAGTTAATATTACTAATTAGTGGCAGCTTATCCGATACCATAGCTGAAGTTGAACGAATAAGTATGCGCAAGCGAATTAAATCTAAAATTATCGACTTTCATAGCAAAGAAAAATGTAATAATGTAACAGAAGACGTCGAAACTTCGAAACGGAACGGGAATTGGTTAATATGCGACTGCGTAACTTTTGATGTTCAAATAATGAATCAAATACTGGATATAATCAATACTGAGAAAGCTTCTACACATGAAAATTTTAGATTATGGGTTTGTACTACAGAAACTGCTTGTCGTCTACGACACAAGCAACCATCATTTCCTGAGAAATGGATTATACAATCAGAAAAATATGCAATAGAAATTGCTGAAAATGCTGGATTGGCAATGAAAAATATGTATATAAACAATTTTTATATACGAGAGTCATATGTACATGTTGAAAATTTAAGATGGAAAAAAATGCTATACATTATAACTTTATTTCACTCTGTAGTAATCAATAAATCATTTATTGGAAGTGAAGATAACAATGAAAACTTATTATTGGATTTGAATAGGACAAACTTGAACTCAAGCTTAGCGGTCTTAGAGGCTACATTAGAAAAAATGCCAAATGAGACAGATCCTGTGGATAGCCGTTTCGTATCTCTCATAGTAGGTGAAATAATTTATGGTGGATACGCACAAGAGTTAGGCATGTTAAATGAGTTTATTGAATTAGGAAATCATTTATTTGTCAATAAAGTTGATAGATCAGAAAAGGATAAAATTAATAAAATTCTAACCCCATTATTCGCAAAATATGACATTGACATAGACAAATCGTTTAGAACATTTGAAAAGATGCACAAATTTATTATTGAAAATAATACTAATAGTTTCAATGATTTGAGTGACGAAATGTTGATGAAAATTGGTAGAGTTAATATTATGGACGAACAAAAACATAAAAAATCATTTCATCATATGAAAGAGATAATCGATTTTGTAAATGCCGTGTTTAGATAAATTCGTTTTGCTACGCAGTACTCTGTATATATTTCGTACGAACGTTCGTATTGTGTTGAGTAAAAAAAGAAATAAAAAATATATACGTATTATAGAGACTAAAATGATATGATAGTATCTCGCTCTGCGCGTTCATATACGCTTGTTCGTATAATTATGATATGCATATTGATATGGGATTGTTATTGCGCGTGTATCATATTATTTTTTATCTTCTTTTTAAATCACATCCGCTTATTCCCTCAATTTCTCTCTATTTTACCCTTGTACAGCAGATAAAGCAGTCTTAGTAAAGTCCATGATGTTCGGAGACGTTTGAAACGATATCACATTTTGTGCTAATGATTCATGGTTACAATTGTCATGGAACCTAAAAATATAATGGTTAGTAATTGTAATAATTTAAATGATTTTAATGATTTACTTACCACATAGGGGTTACCGGTGAAGACCACGGCGCACGGATGACACTTTTTTCAATTCCATTAAACATCAGCGTGTTATGAATTTGTCCAATGCCACTCTGCACATCTTCAGGAGTATGGTTGTAATAACCACCCCAAGTGCAAGGAGTGCAGAAATAACCCAATCCAGTTGGAGCGTTGACGCAGACAGATCCATATTTTAAATCAGCTATAGCCTTTTCACATGCCTCTTTTGATTCTTTTTGCAAATCAGGTGGAATGAAAATTGAACAAGAGAGTGTTCCCCATACTTTTTCATTACAGAATTTGGTTGCTTTTTCAAGGAAATCAGCACCACTTGTGGAATCAATCGTAATTTCTGTCATTAAACATGTCCAAGCTTCGTTGCAGCAGGTATGTTCACAACATTTTTCATTTGAAGAAACATCTTCGATGATAGTCCAAGGAAGAGCTGAATTTTCATTATTTGGTGATTCCCAATTTTTTTTTTCAGCAGCGCCATAAACTTGTTTAAACTTGTTTAACCTGTCCCCAGCGCCAGGATAATAGGCACTCCTTGTTTGACAGGCATTTAAATTTTTACGCAAAGCATTTAAAAACTCACCACGTTGCGGCCAATTCTTCGCAACAATAATATTTTGAGCAGCTAAACAATTGAAATGTCCATTATGTACACACATAGACACAACTGCTCTTGCATGAAATTCAATACTTTCAGCAGACCATTTTCCAGGTGAAATGATATATGGAGTTGCCGCACCCAATTCAGCCATAAATGGTTTGCTAATATTTTTTTTCCCCGATTTTTTGTTACGTGCAATAACATCTCTCATGGATTCATTTGTTTTTTCCCGTGGTCCCCACATAATTGCATCATATGTTTTATCTGAACCTGTCATATGTATTCCATCAATACCATTATGATGAATTAAAGCTTGTGCAGTTTGAACACCGCCACAGCAAATTTGTAAAATACCAAGATCAACTAATGGTTGAAATGCTTTAATCATATGTGGTTGTAAATAATCGTTTACTGGGTTTAATTTGCAAATCAACGAGACACCTTCTGAAAAGACAAGATGTGCAATATCACAACCAACAACAGTAGCTTGATTACCTGCTCCTAAACAAAGCCAGGTTGCTTCTTCATGATCCATCGGATTATTTATTGTTGGCTCTTCATGAAACCAAAGCTCCCCGGCATAACCACCAAATAACATATGTTGGTACAAACCTCTTGGAAATACATTGGCAATTTTACGCCCATCAGGACCATCAACAATAGAATTTGCTTGTTTTTTCAAACCACTTGCGCCAGATTTTGCAATGATCTTCAACGACTCACCTAATTCACGACAAGTTGCTATTGTTGCACTCCAAGCAATGGTTTCTTCCCCACGCCCTGTCTCGTATGAACCTTTAAATTTAATGCTTTCAGTAACCATATCATTTGTTGCCTTGTTACAAGTTTGAACACATTTAAACGCAAGTTCAGAACGTTCACTTGCAGACATTGCTTTTAATTTTGCAGCACCTTCTTTTGCTGTAGCAACCATGGCTTCTATTTCATCATCTGTTGGAACATATGCTGGAGTCATATTTGTTTCCTTCGTTGCTGGAACTCTATTTTTAATACCTTTGCCGTTTATACCACCTCTTCCAAGCAAATATGATAGTCCACCAACTAGTGGTGAGGATACAATACCTAACGTTGATTGTACTGAATTCATAATTTTGTTCTTGTTCTTTTTTTTCCTCTCTGTTATACTGTTACTTAAAAAATATCTATGTTCTTTTCTAAATAATAGTTGTTGTTTAGAATGGGTTTGTATCCATTCTAATTCATCTATCTATACTTTTGTATTGAATATATTGTTTTTAGTGTAGGACTAAAAAAAAAAAGATGAGTTTGTATGAAGAAATTATTATACAATAATTATTATTACAATACAATAACAAATCCAAAGATATAGAAAACAGCACAACACAGCACTAGCACGCAGCCAAAGTTCAATCAATCCTGTGCAAACCTGGCAAGCCCAGCAAGCCTTAGGGCAAGCTTAATCAAGAAAATGACACTTCCTTATTCACATTTTTCTGCTTTCCAGGCTTTCCAGGCTTTCCACGGGCCACACAGCAGGCATATATGGTCTAAATAGCTAACTTTACTACCTACTGTATATATGCTATTGTGGGGGTAGAATACGGACAAGTACAACTACAGTGTTCTTCCCTTTTCTGGAGGAGTCGATGAGGAGCCACACATTTTTTTACTTAATACCTTCATTTCATAGAATTCTTCGCGAATAATAAATAGAACATATTTTATTAAGTAGAACAAACATACATGAGTAGCTATACAGATACATATAGAACAATAATAAATCAAAACAACAAGAAAAAAAAATAATCGTAGCTAATTGTTATCATTAAGAAAAATTATATATTCGCATAAATATTCAAAACATGTCTCTTGCAAGAAAGTTTATCCCATTAGCAAATCGCGTACTTGTAAAACGCGCAGAAGTTGTTACCAAAACAGCTAGTGGTATCTATCTACCAGACTCTGCACAGGCCAAACCAAATGATGCTGAAATTGTTGCTGTAGGCCCAGGAGCAAAAAATAATGACGGTAATCTTATCGCAATGAGCGTAAGTGTTGGCGATAAAGTTTTATTACCAGAGTTTGGAGGCACAGAAATCAAACTTGGTGATGATACTTTTCATTTGTTTAGAGATGAAGATATCTTAGGTAAATACGAAGATTAAATCAATATATTTATAAAAAAAAAATAAAATTTGTATAATAAAGAGGAGGAAATGTAAAAAACCGGAAAAAGCTAAGAAGTATATATACCATGTATGTATTCTACCATTAATACCATAGATTTACACACACACACGTCGTGTGTAAACATTTAGGATGAAATATAAATACGAAGTATTGATTTTTTTATGGAGAAAATATTTTATATATTAAGAAAATTTATAAAAAAATACGAAGAAGCGTTAACAATATTTTTTTTGATAAAAAATTGGAATATATATTTTTTATCTTTTTATCAGAATATATATATAAAATGTTCTCACTTACTCAGAATATATATATATATATATATTTAATACATCTCATTAAAACAATACGACGACGTTCGTGTATTTAATTCTTACGACGTACTTCGTATTTTTAAAAAATTGTACGAAAATTCGTACGAGTATCAGAGAGATTTAAAAGATAATCTCAAAAGATTTAAAATAAATACGAACCTATCTCTATCATAAATATTCGTATTTTTTATACGAACGTATGATATACTTCTTCGTAAACATGATAATATAAATCACCACAAACTAGTTCTAACACTGGTAGATTTTTTTTTAATTTCGGCACGTCTTGCAGTTCTTAACATTTTCTTCTTTGGTACGGCTCTCCAATCACTAAAATATTTCACAAATTTCTCTTGCACCAATGTTCCTCTTACACTACCGGCAGTGTTGAACATATATGCCGCCTGTTCTATTGTTGGTGATGGTAACGAATATTTTTTAAACAAACGTCTTAAACCTTCAACAAAGTCTTCTAGTCGTAAAATTGGAAATCTAATATTATGGCCAATTTTTTTACCACCAAATTTATAAAATGCTTGTGCAGGTGTTTGATATGTTTTCATAATCAAATCAACGACTTTTTTACGACGTATTTCCATCATATCCCGTTTCTCTGTTTCCTCAGGTTTTGGTGCCAGCCAATATTTAAATTCTGATAATTGAATTTGTCCATCTTCATTCGAATCAATTGCTTTGACTAATTGTTCCAATTCAGGTGCAGAAATATTAAAACCAATATGACTCAATCCCCTTCTTAGTTCCTCCGGCGATAATTCACCATCACCATCTGTATCGAATGTTTTAAAAATTAAATCTAAATTATCAGTTTTTTTTCGAAATGATTCACGAATTTTTTTCATAGCATGTGCTTCAAAATCTAATGTTAATTTAGCTTGCACGGGCACGATGATTGATCGTTGAAATTCACTATATGATACAGCATTCCCACGAGGTGAGAAAACTTCCCATAGATCTAATATATCATTTTCATTGGTAATGTTAATGCGCATTAAAACCTTTTTAAAATCTTGATGATCGACAAATCCATCTTTATTCGTATCAAATTCTTCAAACATGCCACGATGATCACCTCTTGGAGCAAGCTCATATGCAATTTCTCGAATTCGTTGCAACTTTTGCACATGAACTTCAAAAGGCGAAAAGGTAAAAACAAATTCATCTTCATCTAATACACCATCGGATTTAGTATCAGCCCGATTGTATAATTCTACCCATTGCGCTGATGATAAATTCAATTTCTCAATTTGAGACATATTTGCACCAAATAAATGGTTGCTCAACATCCAAAGTTCAAATTCAGATGCTGAAGGACACACTTTTAATCGTCGACCAAATTTTTCTTTGAACAAACGTCGTAGCTCTTTATCTGCATCTTTTTCAACTTGACCACCACGTCGTTTCGTAGTAAAAGAGCGACCAATAACTTTTAATGCTTCCTCTAACCAGCCAAATTTCAATTGACCAGGTCTAAATTTTGCAGCAAAATCTTTATACGTAATTTTGCCACGGCCACTAGTATCTATCAAATGTGCCAATCTCTCAACTTGTTCAGTAGACATATATGGTATTCCCATGGCAATCAAACCTTTTCGCAATTGAGCAACATCTAATGAAATAGATGCAATTGTACGTTGGACTTTATCAGACCCAGGATCAAATTTTTGTGGATCAGCGTTGCTGGATGATGATGCTCCAATACCGCCATTAGTTTTTGATAAAGCTAAGAAACAGAAACATTTTTCGACCCGCCATCGTAATGCACCTATTCTTTTTTTAATCTCACGCACCAATTGATCCGTGCTTACAGCAAATCCCATGGAAGCATCGCTGAATTTTTCAAATTGAGTTAAATCAACATACCCAACATACTCAATATCAATCAAATTAAACAATGATCTAACTACTTTAGGATGAACGTATAAGTACGAATCATGTACATGCAATGGAGAAATCATTTGTCTTGCTGTATTTGGACCTGTTGAATTCGATTCATTATGAAAAACTTTAGTTAAATCATCTAATGATATATAGCCATCATTGTCCCTATCAATCGCATTGAAAAGATCTTTTGGTGAATGTCTACGACGATATAACCGATCAAACAATTCCACTCGCAAAGATGATAATGACCACTTTGCATATGGAGATCGACCACCACTGCCAAGGCTGTTATTGTTATTTTTCCTTCCCTCTGAACCCCATGCATTACTAGGTTGTAGCATTACATTTTCGTTAAATGCTCCTCGCAAACTTTCCATTTCACTTTCTCCAAGATGCATCGAAATAACCTTTTTAACCCTATTATCATATTTGAAATTTTCAGGTGATAGAAACTTGAAAAACTCTTTATTATTTAAAAAGCCATCTTTGTCCAAATCGAAAATTTCAAATAATGCTTCATAATGTTCATCACTAGGAGAAAATAATGAAGATGGTAATCCAGCTTTATTAAGCAATTCAATGAAATCAGATCGTGAAATTAAACTAACACTATTTGTATGCTTCTCACTATGAATGCGAAATAATGCAGCATTGGATAATGATTCTACTTTTTGGTATATTTTTACCAAACGCAAGTTGTGAATAATCCAATTAAATTGATCTTTATCGTTCTTTTCTTTAAACGACCGCTTAAAACTATCAATGTCTGTTTTAAATAAGGTGGTAAAATCTTCTATCCCAACACTATTGGAGTCAATATTATTTGTTATACCACCAGATGCGATCATCATAATTTGATCAACTTCCGACATATTTAAGTGGCACCCTAAACCTCTTAACGTTCGCGTCAATTCCGTACGCGTAATAGTCCTTTCATTTCTTCGATTTTGTTTCTTTAATGATCGTTCCAGAATATTACCAATTCCATCATCTTCACTATTGCCAAATCCGGTTGATTTTTTCACTGAATCACGTATACGGTCTAAAACAGTGGTTTTCCACATTTTATCATGGGATTCAAATGTTTGCTGCAAACGTTTCCGTAACAATTCCAAATCAATAACAGTTCTACCAGATCCTTGAGCAGATATGGATGTACCAATTTCACGTATCAAGTTGGATGATAATTTAGGTTCTAATTTTTTCAATCCAATGACCCACTCATCATACGTAACAATCCCATCATTATTTTCATCTAAATAACCAATCAATTCTGTTATTGTTAAATGATGATTGTACAACATTTCTTGTAATTTTTTAATAATGTTATTTGATTTTTCAACACCAAAATGAGACTCAAAATCTTTCAAGCCAACATATTTATCATTATCTACATCTAACAGACGTAACAATCTGTCTGCTTGTGCGGACGATATGACAAAATTTTCCTTTTCCAAGCATTTGCGAAGTTGATCAGCATCCAAAAGCTTTTTACGAATGTTTGAACTTGGTTTATGCGATAACAGACGTTGAAATGCGCTGTAAGTATCTTTAAATCCTTTCATAACCCATGTTCTAATATTTTGCAAAATTGTTTCCTCCCAATCAATGTCTTTTGGTTCCTCAGGCAATTTCATTATAGCAATAAAATCTTTCGATGTAACATAATGGCGCCGTTGAAACAAATGCGATACAAGAATACCAAGATCGTCTTTGGAAACGTATCTATTACCATTATTTGAAAAGATATTTAAAAAATCTTTACTGTTTATCTTGCGTTGGGTTTTTTTATCAAATAGGCGAAATGCTGCGGTAAGCGTTAAGCGTTTGCTTAAAAGCCAATCGTGAAAATGAAAAATTGCTTTTTTTACATTAGTACTACGTGTATCATTAATATTTGATCCACTTCTCATATCAGAAGTATTGTTGCGCTTACTCTCTTTTCCCATTAATCGCGAAAAACTACGATTTGTTGGCCTCTCCCGATACGAAGTGGTAGCTCCACCTGCACCATTATATGTTACCCTCCGATCCCCACCTCCCCCTCCGTTTCTGCCACTTGGGCGTGTCGTTTCATTAAAACCGGAACGATAATGTGCAGATCTACGTATTGGCGATATTAAATCATCAAAATTGTTATTGTTTCCAGTTTCATTTAATTCATCTTCAATACCATAATCAACATTTAAACGTGGTTTACACCATAATTTACCATAATCTAATTTAGATTTCAATGACATCGAGGTGGTAGACAAATTATCATTGTCTTTACATGCATCTAGTAAAGCAACAACGTCATTTTCACTGATTGATGGTAGCATAATTTCAATGCAAGATTTTAAAACATGATAATCGATCCCTAATTTAAACATACTAAGAGAATCTGATGGCCTTACTTGCATCATTATTTGATCCCGTAAATGCCTACCAGATGTCGGCTTCACATCATTCACTCTGCTAAAACCTTCAATCATAGATCTCATATCTTTTAAAATATTTTGTACATGTTTATTTCCACCTCTAAATCGATTGTTGCCACTATTACTGCTACGAAATCCCCACACGAAATCTTCCACCGTGATACCAGATATTGTACCGCGTCCACTTCTACCTCTACCACGTAATTCTCTAATTATATCATTTGAATCATCGATTGATAAACGAAATGTTGACCTTAGATCAGATGGTATTATAATTCCATCATGCTAGGT
>LT649954.1:0-11195 GCA_900128395.1 Stramenopiles sp. TOSAG23-2
GGACAAAAGAACCAAAAATTGCGTTAGACAGTAGTAATCCACCATTTTATAAATGTAGAGAACATGAATTTGCTACAAGTAAAGTTAATGAAAATTTTGAATGGATAAACAAAAAAGGATTAATTGGTTCGCAGAAAGGACAAGAAATTGTAAATAAAAATATGAAACAACATGAAACGAAACGTCATTTTACCTCCACATCAAAACGTAATGATAAAATAAAAGTGGATAATATACACGATTTTAATATATTACGTGAAAAACGAATTGAATTTATTAGTAATAATAAAAATTATGAACATGATAAGGTGGAAGTACAATATCAAAATGATATCAAAGCATATTTTGCAGAATTGTTAAATGTTAATAATTTGAGGCTTGGTGAAATAAATTTATCATCTAATGAAGATGTTTTGCACCAATACGTTGGATTTGAAACTGTATTAGATCCAGCAAATACACCATCTTTGTTACAAAAAAGACTTGGCCATGGACGAAGAGTATTTAGTTTGAATCACCCACTATTAGATTCATTTCCATTGGCATTTGTGAATGTAGGATTGACAAATGGTATTGCTGATTCATTAGAATATATCGATGCACATACGGGGACATTGCATTTAGAACAAAATGCAAATACGGCAATGTTCTATTCCATATGCACTGCACCTGGCTTACATGGATTATCCTTTGGCAATTTTTTGATAAAAGCAGCAGTTGAAAAACTTACTACGGAAATGTTCCCAAATAATCAATTGCAACAATTTTCAACATTAAGTCCTATACCAAGTTTTAGAAAATGGTTAGAATATGAAAGTGAAGATGATATCTTAGATGTAATTATTGGAGACCAAAAATTTGAGCATCGTCATGATGGTGAAGAAAAAAGTAGGCGATATTTAATATATGATGGTGCTGATAAATTGACGAAAGATGAAATTCTAGAGAAGATTTATAATGTTAATAATCAAGATGGCGATTTTAACCTCACTCGATTACCATTAGTAGCACATTATTTAATTGATAAAAAA
Organism: Stramenopiles sp. TOSAG23-2; assembly: GCA_900128395.1. Classification (NCBI taxonomy): domain Eukaryota; species Stramenopiles sp. TOSAG23-2. The sequence goes on from LT649954.1 coordinate 1,032, forward strand.
AGTCATAAAAATGTAGAACAAGCACTATGTCCAGTGGCTAATTTTCATCTATCAAATGGAGCTATATTACATCGATTAAATAAAAATGGTGATATGTCAATAAATGGCATCAAGCGTTCCTATGGTGTTATGGTGAATTATTTATATGATTTAGATCATTTAAATGAAAATTCAAAAAATTACAAGGCGAGAGGGATTATTCAATCGAATATTGGTTGGGGTTTGTAGAGGTGAGAATTTCGTCCGTAAAAACAATACGAGCAGAGAGTGTATTTTTATTACATTAAAATACTCTTGTATTAAAAAAAATAATATTTTTGAAAAATATGTGAAATGTACGTAGAAATATATATATATGTGTACCCGGTATGATATATCCTCTCCTCAATATTATTTTTTATTTTTCTATCTCTTGGATAATACGCACACTAATCAAAACACAATCTCAATGTTTTTATCTCGTATTACAGACACTTTTCCATATTTCTATTTCAGCCGAAAATCAGATGGGGCTTTATACCGAAAAAGCTCATCATCATCATCGTCATCAAAATCGAAGCTTACAGTTGAATCACTCACAGAGCGTTTGACCATTCTAGAGCCACCAATATCAACAGCATTTGGTTGATTAGTTATTAATAGCAAATCATCGTCATCATCATCATCATCATCATCACCAGAACTACTGCTAACTTCATATGTTGCTTCTTCTTCTTCTTCTGCTTCAGCATCAGCATCGCTTTCATCATCGCTGATCAAATTGATGCAATCGGCATCATTATTATTAGCTGTTATATTGTTTGAACCATTTAATTCTTCTTGTAATTTTCGTGCCAAAATAGCATCTTGTTTCTCTATTTCATTTAATTGGCTCTTATATAATGAATAATTACTGCTATAACTTGGGCTTTTGACAATATTATCATGCTTCTGCCTCTTTTTTTTTTTCTTTCTACCGCTTCCACCGGCTGTATTATTTTGTATCTTCAACCCACCAACACCAACAGAGGAAGGTACTTTTCGTTTTATACCTGCACTTGGTCTCTGATGTGCACATGAAATATTATTAGTACTAGTTTTCTTGTGACTACTGAAACCACCACTACTACTACTACTACGACGATGACTACTGCTACTGCTACCAGTATTATCAATTTTATTCTTACGATTTAAAAGAAATTGGATTATATCACTTCGCTTTTTTGGTATGGATTTAGTAGGTATATTTTCACTCCTACAAATTTGTTTTAATTCTTTTACACTTAAATCACCAAAATGCAGTTTACTTGTCTTATTAATTGCTTCAATATGACGATTCCCACAATCGCATGCATTGCGATAGTGTGCATCACAATGTAAAATCTTTGCTAATTCTCTGCCATCCTTGGTCATTTCAAAAACAAATTGATTCTTAACTTTCTTTTTGCTTCTGTGAATAAATGCAAGTGAATTTGCTGATCTCGGATTCACTAAAGCTTTTTTAACATTGCTCCAGCCATCATATCCAAACATATTATTGCTTGTATTTTTTTCAAATAATGATTTTTTTGAAAGTCGTGTAGCATTAATTCCACTTCCTTTTATGCTATCGGCATAATGCATCCAGTCATGTTTGTTAATTCTTAATGCCTCCCCATCATTATCATTAACAACACCAATCTCTTCTAATTCTTTCCGATGTATTGCTACTAATAAAGCATAAGTTGAAGTGTGTTCTTTAGGTATAATAGATAATTTATTTGTTCTTGGTGTAAAACATTGCGCCACCCTTTGTCTTTTTATTCTTGGAGTTGTATTTGCATTTAATGGAGGTATAGCTTTTATATTATGATTGTTCCTTGTATTGGTTGAATTTTGTACCAATGGATTTCCTTCACTAGTATTTGTTCGAATCCTTGTTGCTTCTGGTAGTGGTAATAAACCATTATTCTTTGGTCTTTTCCCCAATGCTTTTGCAAATTCTTTATATTCATACTTATTCCAATTTGGGTTGTTGTTACTATTATTATTATTATTATTATGCCTTAATGCATTTTGAAATTCTTTAAATTTCATCTCAAGAAAGTCCACAGTATCACGTATGTCATTGAATAAATGAGTTTTATAATTAGGCAGATTTTTTAGTTTTTCAATTTCAAACTCAACTTTTTCTTTTGTTGGACAGCCTTGCCTTACACAGCCTCCAATTCCTTTACAATTACATTCTCGACAAACATTTGAGGTCGATCTTTCAGCACCTTCTAAGAGATAATGGCATTCCGCATTTACATCCCACAATTTTGATGTTCGATACATATTATGCCGTTGTTTTTCCCATCTTTTATCTTTCATAGAATCTGCAATATCATTACAAGATTTTCTCTCAATCAAACATGGAATAACATAATCAACATATTTACTTAGATTAGAGGATGATGTTGATGATGAAAACGCCGATGGTGAATATTCTATTGATGATGAACGGTGGATAAATAAATAATCATTTAATTTACTTGGTAATGCTCGTGTTTCAAATCTTATATTTCGTTGTTTTAATTTTTGTGTAATATCAGTTAAATATCGTCTTTCCCCACCTCCTTCTCTTAAATCAATAAATAAAACTATACCATCATCATCATTTTTAAAAGATCCATGGTGAGATATGGTAGGTGCTTTTTGGGAATCATATTTATAATTTGCCATTCTTTCAGCTATCTTTCGTCCTTTTGCTGTTAATTGAAAACTTTTATAAGATATATCACAATAATCACCACGTCCATTAGTCTTCCGAATAATTTGTACAACATAAGGATTTTCACCTCCAATCAACCTATGAAGTGGCTCCCAGGATATTGGTTTTATATTTGAATTAAATTGTGGAACAGGATCAAATGTTGTTGTTCGCATTCCATCCTTTGTTTGCATCCGTGTCATATCATAATAATGTTTTGCTCGACTACATAATTCTTTCCAAGGGCAGAAAATATCGTCTTTTGTAACTACACCTCTTTGTAATATCATATTTTCATATTCTAATAAAGCTAATATTATTGAAACTGCATGGGACGGAAATTTATGCCTATGCTTATGTCGAGAAAGTAAAGCTACATTTAACTTTGAATTCATTTTATTAGTATCACTTTCTTTTAATACTTTCATGACAATTGTTCCTTCGCCCATACCTGATGGTAGTTGATTTAAATTTCGTATTGGATATTCATGAAATGCAATTTTATGTGCCCCTTTAAAATATTGATGTCTTTTTTGCGTTTCTTGTTGTTGTGTTTCAAAAAAAGCTTTTCGTGTTAATGCTCTAACATATTTCCATTTTTTATCTTCATTCATTGTTATATATATATATTTCTTTGGATTCAATATATTAAATATATGTATTGGGTATTAAATAAATGAATTATTATATATTGGCTCAACGATGGGAATGATTTTATTGTACCGGTATAATATCTATATGCACACTTCTCTCTCAGTGTATACATATATGTTTTCTACATGCTAAAATATTCAAATAATAGTAGTAGTGATGCCTTCCATCTGCCTGTCCATACCACCAGCATAGTGCCATAAAATGAAATAAAACACAACTTCTTCCTTCGCAAAAATCCAAAAATATCAAAATATAATATCACAAATTATATAATGGATAGATTTAGTATTATATTAGTATTCTAATTTACCATTCATAGAATAAAATAATATAAATTGCCATATGGCGAGAGCCTGGAGAGGAGGTTGGTTAAAAAACAACACAACAACATACAATCTTTTTTATTTTTGTTGGCTATTTATTAGAAATAAATGTTCTACACATATATGTGTGAAAGGTAGATGGGTTTGATGGATATGTATGACATAATCATACATAACATATACCTGTATAAACATGGAAACACCAACAAATGCAAATGATAGTAACAAGACTACCAGTGATGACAACACTAAGTTGAAACAAAAATTAAAACAAGTGTTAATAAAATTAAAACAAGCATTATTGAAAAATAAAAATTATGAGAAAGAGATTGAAGCGTTAAAAAAACAGAATGAAGAAGCAATAATAGGGGAAAAAGAAAAAAATAACGACGATGGGGATCAATTACTATTATATAAGGAAAAGCTTAAAGATATTGAGAAAGATAATTTAAAATTATCCAATGAAAATAATCAGTTAAAATGGCAATTAAAAGATGTACAAAATAAATATAATGCAATTAATGATGAGACTAAAATAATAAAGGAAAATAATAATAATTTAATAAAACAAAATAATAAGGATACAAAGGAAATAACGGTATTGAAGAAAAAGTTGAAACAAGCATTATTAAAATTAAAGACAACAAAAAACGAATTACAACAAAATGCATATGAATTGGATTCAATGAAATCGAAGTTTGCTGAATACAAAGATCAAAGTTCAAAAAGTTTACGTATAGCCAATAATAAAGTTGATAATATTGTTTTGCAACAAGGGTCATTCGTGGAAATCAGAAAAGAGCTAGAAGATGCTCGTGCCCAATGCGATAATGCAATAGTAGATTTAAAATTTGCTAATGAAGAAAAAGATAATTTACGAAAAGAATTAAATGAAAGAATCAAACAAACTAAATTATTGCAATTAAAGAAAGATGATACTACAACGAAAAAAAAGAACATTGAATTATCAGAGAAAATAACAAATTTAGAAAAGGAAATAAAAGATATGGAAAATGAAAATTTAAAAAAAGATAAAAAACACCAACAAGAGTTGTTGAAAAAGACGGAAAATGTGCGTAAAGCAATATTTGATCAAGAAAAAGAAGCGCTTGAAATGAAAAAACAATTTGCAAAAATGAAAAATGACTTAGAAAGTGAAAAGAATAAAAACGAAAAGTTAAATTTGAGATTGGAAAAGATACAAGTTGAATATAATAAACAGCAAGATGAAACACAAAAGGAAGCGGAGGAAATTGATGTAATAATGAATTTAGCAAAGGAACAAGCAAGTCGTGATAGTAATATGGAATTTATGAAGAATAGAATAGCAGATTTAGAAAGTGAAGTGATTGAATTGAAAAGAACGAAAAATGCTCAAAACGAAGAATTAGTATTATTACAAAATAAAAAAAAAAGTAGGGAAATGGAGGAAAATTTAAAATTAGAAGAAATTGCATTAAGAGAAAAACGGGAAAAAGATTTAGGGGAAGTCGATTCATCAAATAATAATGATAATAATACAATCATTAGTAAGGACAGCAATAACAGCAACAGTAATAAATTGGATAATGATACTAATACTAAAACAAACAATAATGTTGCGTCAAAAACTTCATCATCCAGACAAGCAACAACAGTTGAATATTTAAAAAATTGTTTAGTCCAATTTCTGTGTAGCAAAACGCTTGAAGAACAAAGACAACTTTTGCCTGTATTAGGAACAATAATGCATTTTAATAAAAAAGAAAAGTTAGATGCAAGGAAAGCATTAGAGTTGCGTAATCAAGGTGTCTCTGGAAGTCTTATATCATTTGTATCAACATTTGCTGGAGTCAATACTGGTGGTACAACTAAAAGCAATCAACGTTCACCCGGTCCACCAACATGGTGAGTGATAATATATATTAATATATATATTATCATACTTTGTATGATAAAAAGATAATTCCGAGCAGAGATGTGTATGTGTTTGTGTGTGTATAATACGGAGTAATAATTTTCGTTTTCTATATATAGAGACTTAAAACTACGTAGCGTATCATATTTTACATTTTATAAAAATGAATAAACACACACACACACACTCAATCGACCATGGATTTGATTCGATTTCTAACAATATTAATAAAACTCTCAATATATAATTGAGGATTTTGTACTCCTTGCGATCCTGTTTTAAACACAAATGCAATATGTTTCGTTGCTTTCGTAAAACTACATTCAACCATATATAAACGTGTGGTATTTCCAGATTTAATTTTTTGTTCTGCATAAAAGTAGAATTTCGAAACACCTTCTTTTTCTCCACTTGCCATGCAATGGATATGATCTTTCATCAATAAACGTTCTAACTCACCATCAGGCAATGAAGTTTTTAATCTACTACCCCATAATTTCGTAATATCCATTTGTTGCCATCTTCTTTCATATTCTTCTGGCTCCAATGTAGGATTCGATATAAAGTTCAAAAGTGGATATTCTACAGGTTTCTTTTGTTGTTGTAGCTGTGGCATATTATTGTTGCTACTTCCAGCCACACTATTTGCTGTCTTTCCAAAATTATTTACATTATTACCAAATGCATTTGCACCTCCACCAGTATTGTTGCTACTTCCAGCCACACTATTTGCTGTCTTTCCAAAATTATTTACATTATTACCAAATGCATTTGCACCTCCACCAGTTGTAGCCGTGCTTCTAAATCCAAATAACTTCTGAACCTGATTATTGTTATTGTTATTATTGTTATTATCTGTATTATCGTACGTAAAAGAATACCAATGCCAATTTTTTAATATGAAATTTGCGTCCAGCCCCGCTTTTTCAGCGATGGCAGCGTTCTCTACATAGGATACGTTCGTAACTTTTGATTGCCCAGCATTCATGGTACCTGCATCTATAACAGTTTTGACAATGTATTCTTGGTACCCTTGAATACCACCACCAAAACCACCACCAAAACCAAAACCACGTTGAACAATTTTAGCATCATTCAAATAACTTCTGAACTTTTGTGAAAAGCCGGTAATTTTAACAATTCTACCGCCATCGTGGGGCTGATACACCACACCGCGTGGCACATTAGTTTTAGTACGTGAAAATCCACATTCAGATATTTTTTGGTGTAATATATACATTTCCAACCTTGCTTCAGCACCTGCTGGTAAATCTTTTACCCCTTTTGCGCTGACTGCGTCTTGAAATTTTATAGTTCCAAGATTTTTTACACCTACCATTGTCGCCTGATCAAATATTGCACCATTCACTTTAGCATTACCTAAGTTTACATTACTGAGATTTGCCCCGGTAAAGTTCGAATTACTTATATCAGCATTTGAAAAATCTGCATCTTGTAGAGACCTATTAGGTCCTGAGAAATCAGTACCAACTAAACTTGCCTTTGTAAAATTTGCACGTGTCAAATTTGCATTTTTAAACTTTGTAAGAAAACTTGTCTTTGCGGAAGTGAAATTTGCGCTTGTTAAATTTGCGTTTTCCAAATTGACATTTATTAAACCGCATTTTGTAAAATCACCTCCAACTAACTCTAGATCAGAGAAATCAATTCCAGATAAATCGCATTTTTTAAAAATGGCACCTTTCAACGTTGTATTTTTAAAAATGGCATCCTTCATCTTAGCAGTAGTAAAGTTTGCTTCACTTAAATTTCCCCCAGAGAAATTAACTGATCGTAAATCGGCATTTGTAAAGTTAACTTTCGACAAATTCATGCCAGCCATATCATAACCTTTCAAATCACAATTTTGAAGATTTGCACTTATTAATATCATCTTTTGAAACTTTAAATTTTTCAGTATTGCACTTGATAAATTTGCCTCACTAAAATCAACATCAGTAACGTTTGCATCAGTAAAATTACTTTCAACTAAATTTGCTTTAACAAATTTTGTCCTAGTCAAATTTGCTTTCATAAATTTAACACTTTTTCCATTTAAATTACTAAAATCACAATCACTACATTCACTATCAACAAACAAACCTGATTCAACTTCAGCACTTGTAAAATTTGAATTTTGAAGTTCTGCTTTTGTAAAATCAATAATGTCATCTTTCGAGCATATTTTACTAAAATTACACCGAATACATTTACTATTATCAAACACAGAACCTGACAAGTCAGCAGAAATAAAGACGGAATCTTGCAAAGTTGATTTTGTAAAATCTAACTCCTTACCAGTGCATCTAGAGAAAGATGTTTTTGAACACTGTATTTCAGCAAAGTGACCTTCAGATATTTCGCTAGAAACAAATGAACATCTAATTAACTTCGACTTTGTAAAATCAATTGCATAACTCTTTGATTTATCAAAATCAATTGATGTGCATTGACTCTCAGTAAAGTCTCCATCTTCAAGTACTGATTCAATGAATTTTGTTTTCTTTAAATTGCATTTAACAAAATTAATGCTTTTTCCATTTACCTTACTAAAATCACTATCGGCAATTTCACTTTCTGTAAAAATGGCACCTTCTGCCAATGTGTTTCTAAAAAGCCCATGGCTTATTTTACTGCATTTAAAAGATGCGAAAGAAATATTCGTAATACTTTGACTAAAATTTGAATAATTTAAGCAAGCACCATCAACATGAGCTCGATAAAAACTAGATCCTCGAAAATCAATTTCTGTTAAATCCAATTTTGACATATTCATACCAGACATGTTTCTTTGCCCATTTAAAAGTTGCATTACATCCACGACACTAAGACGTTTGTAAGCGGTTTTACATAATTTTACAAGTTCAAGTAAATTATAGCGATTGCCTTCGCGTTCAAGCCATTGTAATTGCGAGACATCTTTCAATATAGGTAATTGGGATGGGTCTCGTAGATATTCGGCTATTAATTCAAAATAACGTGGATTACCATTAATAATTAGCATATTTTTTTCAGGGCAGTCAGATTTATCTTGCCAAATTTCTTGATGCTGACGTAAGGCATCAAAAAAGATACTACGTTCAAATTTTACTAAACAACGCCATGGAAGTTTATAACTTCTACCACTTACAATCACATCAATACAAGCATTTTTATCGTCCGGTGTAGTTGCAAGCATTTCTTTAACTCGTTGTGAAATCAATTTTTCCTCTTTTGACAATGAATCTAAGTGTTGTAGTTTTTTTTCACAAGCTTCATTAAATTCCTTTTCTTGTTTTGTAATATTTACGAAATGATCCTTTTCAAGCTTCGATATACGCTCTTTTGCATCAAGTTCTTGTTGTAACAAACATTTTTTATGTTCTTCTTCCGCTTCAATTCGCTTTTTTTCCATAATTGCTAAGTTTTCATTATGTTTTAATTGCATGTTTCTTAATTTTACTTCATGATCAGCTTGCTCCTGGGCGATATCGTTCATTTGTTTCTCAATTTGTTTTGTTATTTTTTTCGCTTCTGAGTTTGCAAGATCCCTTATTTTTTGGGCATCTTTCTCACCTTCTGCTATATATTTTTGTTTTAAAGCATTCAATTTTTTTTCTGCTTCTTCCATTTCTTTTTCCCTCTCTTTAAATGCTTGTAATCCAACTTCCATTTGTTTTAAAAATGTTATCGCTGAATTTTCTTGTTCAATCATAAATTTTTTATGATTATCTGCCACATCTTTAGCTATTTGGGTTTGTTCCTTTAGTGATGTTAATAGTGTATTTACATCATCATCATTATCATCATTATTATTATTGTTATTAATTTCAATACCAATATCCTCACTATTAACTTCATCATTTTGATTTGCATCCATTTTTTGTTCATCATCTGCAATATTTACACCATTTACATTATTAGTTGCCATATGTTTTTTTTCTTTGTTATATATGTACACACACACAAACTATATTCAAAAATATATTTTTAAGATATATATAGATTGAAATGTATATTGAATCATATATATCTACAGTACGACATGTCAACTCTCTCTATTAAATTAAAATATATTACTTCATTTTATATATAATATTAATAGTCTATTCCGTATATTAGTACCAGGTACCTGGTAGTGCTATAATATCATATATCTCTATTTTTTCCTAAAGCTAAAGTCAACTACTACAGGTTCAATCATAATCAGACGCCGCAGATCATTTATTTTTTGAGATTTCAAAATAGCCGCCTCCTTAAAAAAGATATTAATACTTTACTACAGCTATACAGGTAACTTTAACTTGCCTTGGCTTGGTTGGCCTGCCCAGCCTGGTGTCACATATGGGGCATTGATGATCAATAGTTAGAAAAAAAAAATAATAATAATATATTTTTTCTTCATATTAGACTAATTCATTTCAATACATTTTCATTTTCCTGTATATATATATGTGTATCTGTAAATAATAATAATAACGTATATAGATGTATAAACACCATGTCAAGTAAACGAAGAGAGAGAAACAATCGATCGGAAAACCGCCCACCAAAAACAAAACGTTCATTTCGAAAATTTAAAATTGATGACCTTATTGATA
>LT649955.1:0-11191 GCA_900128395.1 Stramenopiles sp. TOSAG23-2
TAAATACGTCTCTCGGCGATAGATTGCATATAAAAAGCCAAGTCGATTTAAAACACGGCGATCATCTAAATGGTCTCGTTTTTTCCATAATTGGTAAGTAAATATTGCTGGTATACCGAATGGATAAATTGCAACTCCTAATATTCCATATATTAAATTATCTCTGTGTTTACCATTAAATAATTAAATGTATGATACACACGTATTTTAATTTTTTGTTTCTACTCAATGGTATTTTAATTTTTTATTTCTACTCAATGACAATTCCGACTCTCCAGGGAAATACAGTGTTTGAGCGATGCAGGTGTTAGGTATTTTGAATAGTACCATAATTTGTTAAATTTGCCCTTCTAAAATTAGACTTTATCTAGAAGTTACCAGACGACATCTGGAGGTTGAAAAGGCTACCCCTGCTAACACCCGCGCTAACACCAGCATATTTGACATGAGGACGAATAAAAATTGCTTCACACCATCATCTTTTTCATAGGCACCAATAAGCACATATTACAGTATACTAAATCCTCCTACCATCCAGCATCCACACAGGCTAACGAAGGGATGCTAGATTTTGTCTTGTCCTAGTAGATTTAGTATATGGGAATCGTAGTGTAGTGCGTGATGTCATCATTTTCAGTACCTTTTTGTTTTTAGTATTGATGGTGTCTAACACCTATGATGTCAAATATCAAGCATGTTGAGTAGATGATATTTGGTACCAACTTCTCTTTGTATATCATCTACCTAAATCAAATTAGTATAGTATTTGGTAGCCTTCCTTGTAATTTGAACCTATCATACCAGATCTTGTATGAAACAATAATTCGATAGCATGTGATAATGCACAATGCTATTCCGGTAGTAGAAGTTAGACGATCGCCTTCGAGTAAAATGGTACCTGCATTGCAATTCAGAGTCAATTCGAAAAAACTTTGTGCAAATAATATGATGCAAATGGATGTTTTCTTGGTATAAAACGTTGTATGATTTGGTTGGATTGTTGTGTTTTATGAACTGTTATTGCTTTTGTTCGTTTGTTCGTTCGTTTGTTGGTTTTGTTTTTGTTACGTAAATTCTATGTCTTTTTTGAATTTTGTAAAATGTTATCCATCTCCTTGCTTTTATATTTGTTTTGAAACATAGTTTCAAACATCGTTACACTTGCATATTTTGCTGCGCTTGCCAAAGTAAGAAATTTATGCAGTGCATCGTTATTTTCATAGATAGTTTCCTCTAGGTAAACCATGCCAGTTACTAATATATAAAACTTATTGGCTGTTTCCCCGGAGCGAAATATGCAATCACCTTGATTAAATTTTTCCAACTCAAAATATTCATTATCTTCAGTCATGTTGAAACACTTTTGCTGTTTCCGGTGGTAACCGTAAAAGTTTTCAGCGTTACCATTAATAAATATGCTTTTTCTACTACTAAGTGTAATACTTGTAACATTATTGCAATTGTCTTACTGTAATACCTGTCCCTGTTAAATATATTATATATTTATAATTATTGATTATATAATAATAATATATCGAATATCGAGAATCGAGACAGTAGACAGTATGCCAATAATATGCAGTATCTGCAATAATATTATATGCAGTATTAATAAATATGCAGTCTGCTATAATGCTATAGTATGCAGCAGAGTATCATGCAATATACAGCAATATTAAATATTAAACAATTAAACTGTAATAACTTGTAACTGGTATACTACTGGTTGGATAACTACTGGCCCTGCCGGCCTGAACGCCTGAACTGGAGAAACTGGTAAAAAAATACCTTCTGTATTTGTTATTTTTTTATGTAATGCTGTGCTTTTCTATGCCTTTACCGGTTTTTTGATAGGCACAAAACCTTCCTTAACATACGAAACATGTACTTGAGAGAGGATGAACGGGAGCAAATGTGCTCCTTTGCTTAAAGGTCATATATATATATACCTTATTTCTTTTAAAATTATAATTATAAATGATTTAGAAAGAATTATATACATAAGTAATAGATGCTAGACGACTACAATCGCTACATTGATTACTACCTTGCATTAGTCGACTTCGAGGCAGTACTATTTGATCCTAACTTTCTGTTTTCTTTTATTGGACCAGCAGCTCTACCATTATCCAAGTCTGGCATACCGTTTTTAGCATATTGATTATATATCTCAACTGCTATTTAAGCACAATATTAGTAGTGTGTAAGCTTTTTCTCAATCCTGTACGCACGTACAAGTGATTGATGATTGGTAAGTAACTATAAATTAGATTTTCATAGGAAAGGTGATTGACGTACGAAGTATGCTTGTGTGTACTGTCCTAGATGTCAACCACATATGGTGCCTGGCGGCAAAATAAAAATATAATTTCTATAATAAGTTAACCGCACGGTATAATTAAAAAATAGACATAAGTATGAAAATACATTTACAGTAATTTGAAGGCTACCGCTAACACCAGCATATTTGACACGAGGACGTCAACAATAAAAATTGCTTCACATCTTCATCTTTTTTATAGGCGAGATCAAGCATCAATTACAGTATACTAAGCATACCTATCATCCAGCATCCCCACAGGCTAACGAAGGGATGCTAGATTTTGTCTGTTCATATTAGCTTTAGTAAGCGGGAATCGTAGTGTAGTGCGTGATGTCATCATTTTTAGTACCCTTTATTTTTAGTGTTGGTGGTGTCTAATACCTATGATGTCAATAATACTATTCACTATGGGAAATATGTATATATCGTTTTCTAAAATGCCAATTTTATTTTTCATATATTTGGAAAAATAGCAAATATCCGAAAATGTAGAAAAAATGATGAATATTCCCCCCATAGTGAATATTGTTATTTTGTTATTCTGTTAAGTGTACAGTTTTGGCATGTTTTGTACAATTTATCTTTTTTTGGAAATTTACTGAAACCATAGCTGCTATATATTTATAGATATATTTTTTTTGGGTTATTTTTTTTTTTGCTCCAGTGTGGATTAAGGATTTTCTATTTAAAATAGTAGTCAATGGACAATCTTATTCGGTTATAAATCATTATTTAATGAATATGTAAATAGAAGTATTGATATCCTAGATTCCCCCCCGTAGAGCGCAAATAATAATAATAATAATAAAATGTGACCAAAAATTCTTTTTGACATGATACGTTCTTTATACGTGACAACGTCAACGCAACGGCATCGTTCTTTTCCATGTTTGATGTTTGATGTTTTGTTTTCGGCAACGTATACGACGTGTCTTTGGTTTTGATATTTATTTTTTTCGAGGTTTTCTGTTTCGTTTATTCATTTTCTAATTTAAATATGTAGTTTTTTTCACACTGATGACGCTAAACACCATGCTATAGTTAATTTGCATAGATTTTTATACTAACATTATTGGGAAAAGAGATTTTTTTTATTGCTATGATATTACAGCCTGACGAAAAAAGAGATGCCTGATGAAAAAAGAGATGCCTGATGAAAAAAGAGATGCCTTTAATAAAAAAAAGAGGGGAAAATTAGCAATTATAAAAAAAAATAGATAGTAAATATATATATTAAAGACAGCGATCATTGTACCATTAGAAAAGTGCAACAATACAATACTAATTTACTACCACAGGATAAACAAGGCCTACATCATACATCCTGCACTCCATTAAACAACCACCCATGGAAAAAGAAAAAGAAATCCATGCGAAACCACGTATGATCTTTTTGGATTCTATAATGGAAGAAGATTATGAAAAAGTATATGAATTATTGATGACAATACCAGATATTATTAAACAAGTTGATCAAAATAATAAAAATCCAATTTCCTCATCTAATAATGGCCGTAATAACCATTTCGATGTATCCACATTGTAATCAATCTCGCCTTTCTCTTCTTTTTCCATGATGATGATTATATATTAATAGATCGATGATACTAATGACCTACGCTGAAGTGGAAGGGTACACACCACTCGAAAGGCGTCCTAATAAATCCAACTTAAGCAGAAACGATCTTCTCACCCTAAAGACGCAAACGGTGCTCGTTAACGGTGTCAAAGTCGGTTTGAAGACTATGAAAGGCGGATGCCACCCACATGCTTCATACTTTATTTTAGGCACGTACTCAAAAACATACCCAACGAAAGATGCATCGATGGCACAAGTAAATCAGATTTACCAAAACTACCTAAATGGTCTACAAAACATCCCAACCCACCTACAGCTAACCAAAGACTGCGAGCTGGCATTTTCTGGGATCGGTAGACACTTCAACACGGAAATAACCATCGATGCCATTGACTTTTTAAAATCCGAGACGGTGAATAGAGACTTTGTCGAGTTTCTGAACCAGAGAGAGCATCAAATGCTAAAAGCAGATGCGCACATCAGTAAGAAAATCGTCCGTCAACACTACAAGGTATTTAAAGACGAGCTGAAGGAGTTTGCTGGGTTACATCCCACTTACGACGCCTACCTCATCCAGCGACTGGCCTCCCATCCAAATATACCACCGGGGGAACCGTTTAACCAACTGGTGGCATACAACGGAAGCACTCGAACCCTCAAAGAAAAATGCCACGACATGCGAAACCTAACGGCGATGGAACAGCAGGCACAGTCAATCGCCATCAAAAAGTTTTACCAGACGTTAGTTATTTTAGAAGAGTTTGAAGCCACGGGTGCTTTACACCGGGGTGTTAAACACCTACATGATCGATTGAAGGATGTGCTAGATAAAGCGAAACGTATGTGGGAGAGTAAAACACGTGTGTAATATTAAACATTTAGCTACCACTTGGCGCAATACGTTGCATCCTGTTTCTTTTCGACTTGCCTACCTTCTCCTAACGCTGCTCGTTCCATATAAACATAATAAAAGTACTTTTTACTTCTGACCCAACGCTGCCTTGGCTGCCAACGCCCACCATGATGTTCCCGTGATACCACTGCGAATACCCAATGTTTTATCGACAAAACTTTTTCGAAAGGCTTTTACAGCTTTCGATTTCAGTATAAATCTATCCAGTATAAACCATTCTTGCGTGACAACAATGTGTTCGTACAAAATAACTAGCATTCCCAAGTAATAGGCTCCTACATTGATTATCACGGATAAAAATGCATACGCAAAATCATCTACCGCGATAGCTAACACAAACAGGTAAAAGAACATCGACACCATAAATATAGTAGTTGCTTTGGCCATGTCCCGTTGGATCCATAATTGTGTCGTTTGCAAAATAAAGACAAAATACGAAAGCAACGAATACGGTTTACATTGGTGTGTAATAGCTTCAAAATGCTCAACATTGCACACCGGTGCATTGTTCGTTATGTTGTACCCTTGTGTCATCGCACAAATGGTAGAATTCAAAGGCGCTACATCGATATGACTATAGGAATTGACAAAACGATGTCTCGATGTCTCAATCAAAAAACCTACATTTTAATTTGTTTATGCAAAACTATTAAAGAAACCCTATGCAAGCCCCATCAAATCAACTGTGTTTTACTAAAACATTTTTAAATCTTCAAATATAACAAAGATACTTTAACTCATATACTTATTACCGCTAAAGCGAAAAGTCCTGCGAGAAATATTAAACCCAAAAATTTATTTTCATGTTTCTCATAAATTTCAGATATTTTCTTACAACAACTCTTTTTCTCCTCTTTAGCCTTGTTGTCGCCAGCCTTTTTTTTACTTTCGTCGTTTTGACTTTTTTCATTTTGCCCCACTTCGTTTAAGTTGTTCCCGTCGCTGTGATATAGGTAAAAGTGTTAGTACAATATGGTTTTATAAAAAATGCTTTTTCAAACTTAAAGCTTATATAAAAGTTTAATCTGGTATACTTACCTTTGTGTAACTATTCCAATCGCAGCTTTGTTCGCCGCTTTGGCACTTGCTAATGCCAGTTTGCTAGTTTTCCTTTGCTCCTCTAGCAGTTTTCTTCGTTCCATTTCATTTTCTGCTCTCATGCTGTCAAATTTCTTTAACATATTAGCAAAATTTTCCTCCATTTTATCTATTATTTGTTGTTGGTGTGAATGGGTTACACCATGCTGGTGTGATAATCGCTCCATTTGTTCACCAACCAATCCATCAGATATGATTGTTGCAATTCCGTTAGAAGACGGAGTTTTATCGCTCGAATCTTGGTCTACCAGTGTAGTCAAGCTAGAACCACCTACCGCTTTTTTGCTTCTTGACGATTTGCTACCAAGTAGACCACGGCGATGTTTTTCTTCAAATCCCATTCGATCTTTCATTAACTTTACAATTTTTTTATAATTCACTTTAAGCCTAGACCATAATATAAGTGAGCGTTGTCGCTTAAATTCACGAGTATGACTAAACTCGTGATAGGTACATGCAAGTAAATATATCATACTAGAAATAACGACCATAATAGTTACATACGTTACAATCCATTGTTTCCATTTATTTTCAGGTTGCATAAGGTATGGTGAGTTAAACATTATTCCCATTAGAGGGACAAATACACAACATGTCAAAACAATCAATTCTATATTGTTGTAATTGAATATGCTACGATGCAGCCGATGTGCAATTTTATTTTGTATGTCCATTTCGATTTCCATATTTTTAATGTTTTCACGAATGATATCAAATTCTTTTGTCATCCCCATTTGAGTCGTATGCGTCTTACTCATATCTATCAGAAGATGTATTACTCGCATTTTCGTAAATTCATTTCGAAGGTTAGATTCTGCCTCTTTCATTAAAATTTCTGCTCTTTCTTTCACATGCATATATGGATCGTATTCTATATGCATGCACATAAATAAAAACATAAAGCAAAGGACGCATGACAATTGGAATGTTGGATCTGTACGTATCAAAACGCTACAAGTAACAACCACAAACTTTCTTACAATCACAAGTAAACACCACCAGTAATATTTTGGCTTAAATGGATAATACAATTTGCTAAACTTCTTCCTAAAATAATACGCTGTATTAATTTCTGGATATTCGCCCCGACCATGTGCACGCAATCTTTGATCTTCTTTAATTTTATGATTATATTTTTTAAAGAATACGCCGATCACAAGCGGAAAGCCAAGTGTGTAGAAGAAAAGAGCCGCATTTGCTATCGGTAGTAAGCGACTACGCATACTATTTTTTATGTAGCATTGTTCCAAAGGCTCCGCAGACATGTAAAATTTACCTGTTGGGGGAATGGGTGGCTCGCAATTGTAAATATCAAGTGCGGCCCGAGCAATAGTCAAATAAAGAAAATATGTGACCGTTACTGTCATGGAAACAACCATTGATATCAATCCATTAGTAGTTAATGGTTTAATCTTTCTCTTTTGTTTTTTGTTATGTGCTCCAAATAAATGAATTGAAATGGTTCCCTGACGCGTTATCGACTTCCTATGCTTCACTGCTTCTTTCGCATTTATAGGAGTAACACGGGTAAGCTCTTGCTTTTTTTTTTTTTTTTTTTTTTTTTTTTTTTTTTTTTGGTTTTTTTTTTTTTTTTTTTTTTTTTTTTTTTTTCATTTTAGGCTTTTCTTTTCTTTTAGAAGTGTCCCCATTGCCCATGACTATCCGTTTAAAAATTATAAATATCACTAAAACAGTAAGAAAACTCATGGCTAACAATGGGAGTGACATTTTAAAGAAAAATTTGTTCTCAAATGTTATTAGTCCACGTGCCATGCATTCTGGCGCTACTAAGTCAATGTCTATTGAAAATAAGCGTAGATTTATGAATATGTCTAACATAATTGGAGGCCATGGTACTCGGGCCCCTGCAAACAAGGACAACACTTGCATGTAATCGATAGTAATGTTTAAAATAACAAAACTTACACCAGAGCGACTCAGTGCAACAGTCCCTACACCTGCGATTAAGCTTGCAGAGACTATTAGCAACGGGATTAACCATGGATATGTTGGACAAGGTGTGCATAAACCATCTAACCGAAAATGTGTAATCGGATTACATTGAGAACAACGTGGTGCAAAACACCGGCCGTCGGGCAAAGTGTAATGGCCAAACTTACATGCTGGGATGGTCGTAGGGACATTTTCGGCGTTGACTCCTTGGAAACCATCCGTATCCGATGGGTAATTATATTTTGTGCTGGAAAATGGTTTATAATAAGAAACATATCCTTCCGTGCACGTATTATTCAAACCACATGCAGATGAGGGAATGCAAGGCAATAAAGAAGGGCACCCTTTCCTCAAGTTATGGAAATCATAAATCAATCGTACCCTCTGTTCGGAATTATCTTTATTACATAATGTCTGGTCACCTTTTGCATCATTATAGCAATACCCATCAAATCGATCAGGGTGACACAATTCTCCCACATTTACGGCTTCTTTACACAAATTTACATGTTCCCATTTCCCTGTGTCTTTGTTTAGTTTTGGTTTGCAGGATTCTGGAATATCGGATGCTCCTGAAAATGGCTCTGGTATACAGCCACCATTTTGACATTCTGGTGGGGGAAACATGTGAAATCCAGGTAGTGGTACTGGCTCCTCCGATCCACCTCTTTGAAAAAAATCAAGGTGGCTTATATTGGCAGTAGTATTACCATTTCGTCTTATTGGTGCGGTGTAACGACCACTACACTTTGCTGCACTTAAAATTCTCCCTTGTGCATCGACATATTCCCAACACTTTAAGCAATACTCGCCAAATCTACCATAATGATTTATGAAGCAGCGCGAATTAATGGAGGAAGTGTCTGGTGTGATTTCCATCATCTGATGAGCAACTTTGACACGAAAATCATGAGGACCCACCGTGAATCGTCCTGGTTCACAAGTCTGTAAAAGGAATAAATTTATAGGTTAGAAATATATTAGGTCATAACCTTCGAAATTGATTCTATGCGAATGTAATAGATTACTATTGTGCATACTTACAATGTACGGTGTCCCTTTCGGGGTTGTCGACCGGGATGGTTTATGCCATACTGCATTTTTGCAGATTCTGCCGCTAATATTTACACTTGCAATGGAAGGTTCATCTCCAAAATTTTCACCAAAAATAAAAAGTTTCGCCCCATTTTCTGGCGTTGTACCAATTCCATTAAAAGACCAAGTTGCATACATGCTATCAATTGAATCACCCCACGTAACAGATGTTATTTTTGGTGGAGAATAACGCATTTTTTCAGAGTATGCAATTCGTGGAAAGCTTATACCACCTTGTATCGATGATAAGGAAACTCGAAAATTCCCAAAGCCCGGTGGAAGGGATACAAGTGCGTAATAATGTGTAAATGTCTTTATAACACACGATTTTGTTTTCCCCGACTCGTCTTCTACAATTGATATTGTAGGAGGAGTTAATCCAAAATTGCTTCCAAAAATTAATATTGTTGCTTCCTGTCCAGGCTGACACAAACGTTTGTCCGAAGAAGCTGGTATTTCATCCATATATTTATTGCATCCTGAGGTAGGAAACAAATATTTACCATTATTTTCATGAGGAATCAGTATTTCATCAATCAATGGAGCAGCGTAAGTTAACTGGATTGTTATTTCACTGTGCTGTCCAGAGGCAACGACATCGACTGAAACAAGCCCTTCGCCTGGTGGCGCTTCGATACGTACAAATGAATGATTCTTGTCTAAAATATTAGCTTGATATACCAAATCATTGTCGTTAGTAGAAAATAATACTTCAAGATTAACATCGGATCGATTTCTACCAAAATTTTTGCCTCTCAATATCAATTGCTTCGGTTCGGTCCATGACTTAACGTGTTTGTATAGGAGAGTTTTTATTGACGTAGATTTCAATGATTTCGTTATTAAATATAACCCGTCGAGAGTGGAGACACCATAATAAGATCCCAAAAACAATTTTTGGTTTATGGAAACTAGTAAATTCCCATTAGAGCATGTGATAATTTCAGATCTGTTTTTCATGGCTTCACGTCCTGAAGTAGGAATATAATAATTGCTGTCATAGAAAATCTCATTGGAAAAAATAGAAGGAGGGGAAAATGAAAATGAAGTAATTAATTTAACGCCAACTTGGTTCGATACTGAGACTGAAAATGATAAATTTTGACCCTCTCCTTCTTTCATCAAACATCTTACTTGGTGGTGGGTATGATTGATTACTGCACAATGAATATTATTTTTGATTAGTACCTGTATGGTTGCAGATGCGGTCCCGAAATTTGAACCAAGAATTTGTATTTCAAAACCACCCTTAGTCGGTCGGTCAGTAGGATATATTACTCGATCGACAGTTGGTGGCAAATATTTTAACATAGCAACCCCGCAGTCTAACGTTTGTAATTCAATCGGAATATTAATATCATCTTCATTAAAACAAGAAAATTGGTTTCCAGCCTTCACTATAAGAGGTTTTCTATCATTACCCTCACTCGCGGGTGAAATGATAACGATGTGCGTATGAGAATAGGAAAGAACAACAGCATTCATATGCCCAACAGTTACTTTTGGTTCATCTGAACCAAAATTTGAACCTGAAATGTAAACAACAGATCCATTTGTAGCAATATCAGTCGGTATAACTTGACTAACATCTGGTATTTTATACGATACATGAGTAGGAGCAGAGGGTGTCCCACTATTAAACACATGAACTGGAACGTTTGATCCTTGTCCAGGTGGAATGGAAAATGATATTTTTACTTTAGGGTCGACATAAGTCGCCAATCCCGTAATTGTTGCTTCAACATTATCGACGGTCAATTTCACTGCATTTAAGTCCGTGGATAAGTAGCTTACAAGCAATTCGCAGCAATTGTCGTTAATCCCACTTCCAAACCCAGATGTAGGATATCTCGTTGCTTTCAACATTAGCGCACTTGCGGGTTCAATTATAGCGCTACGCTCTGAGACATACAAACTGTTGGTTTCCTCCTCTAAAATCTTCATTCTTATTGTCATTGGATAGACGTTGGCAATAGGCATGGCCAACTTCGATATATCATGGGTGTGGCTAATGATTTCAAAAGCAAGAGTTGCATTTTCAACATATCCCCCAACTCCTATTGCTTTCCCGCTTGAATTGTAATTACGCAATACTATAGTATTCTCCGTTGCGGATGCTACCACTTGCGGCCCATTGATACTGATTTGTCCATTTACACCAGTGATAATAATTCTATCGTTTGCTTTAAAATTATGTTTATCGGCTGTGTACAAGATACCCGGGGATGAT
>LT649957.1:0-11179 GCA_900128395.1 Stramenopiles sp. TOSAG23-2
GGGATCCCGGGGACTGGGACACTAAATGTGTCGGGACTGCCAGCTTAGCTGTGTAGGCGCATCACTTTAATGGACCCGATTAGGATTTAGATTTAGATTGTTGTGATGAATTATTATTGTTGTGAATTGACAGAGAGAGGAGAGAGGACGAGAGGACTCTCTGGAATTGTTGATGATGATGAATTGATGATGAAATTATTATTGATTTTTAAAAAAAATAAGATACTTTGTATGAATTATTTCAGAATAGGTAAGAGAAAGGGAAACAGAGAGAGAGGAGGAAGAGGAAGCAAAAAAAACAGAAATATTCATATAATATAGCATTGAACGTGTTCAGAGAGAGAAATATATACAGATAATCTTGCCATTTTGGTATATCGGTATCTATATATATAAAATTGAACGTGTTCAGAGAGAGAAATATATACAGATAATCTTGCCATTTTGGTATATCGGTATCTATATATATAAATATCTAAGATCAACAGAGAGATATATACAATTAAACCTACAATTATTATTATTATTATTCAAAAAAAATCAACCACTAAATCCGTTGAAATATAATAATAATTAGTGAATTTAGGGAGAACAAAATAAACATATATATATATATAACGTGAACGAATCAAGAACAAATAACATAAATATTCGAAACACACCCAAACACACACACACAACATGGCAACAACAACACAAAATGGTACCACCACCAATCCCAACACCAATCCCAACAACAATAACAACCCAACACAACAAGCACAACAATTAAAATTAATTGAACAATTATGTACAACATTATATACAACATCAAATGCAAATGAACGTTTACGTGCGGATTCGGAATTATCCCATATATTCCGTGCAAATCCGACTGGGCCAAACCAAACGCCGACTCCAGAGGAAGCTGCTAAATTGCAAGGTGGCATCGCAGCCGTATCTGCAGCATCTGATTTTCGTGTAATAGGTAAACATGAAATATTATTATCACAAAGTGAATCTGATTTTGCAATACATTTCGGTGCACAAGCATTATTAACAATAGTAAAAGATCAATGGAGTAATTTAAACACGGAGCAACGTTTGCAACTTCGTAATTTTGTATATAATTGTATAGCGGTGAAAGGACCTAAATTAAAACGATTTTCCATCAACGGTTTAATTAAATTATTAGTTCAAATTACCAAGCAGGCGTGGTGCGATGATAAGCAATACCATGATATTTTAAAAGGTATTAAATCCATGATTGATAGTAATGATATTGATTATCGATGGATTGCATTTGAATTATTAAAATCATTAGTAGATATCATGCAAACTGTTAGTGTAGTTGGTTTACGTCGTACGGGGCGACAAGAAAGTCAAGATTTTCGTGATACTGGGTTAAGGGAAATTTTTTTATTGACAAAACGTGTCTTACAAGAAATTGCACCTGATGCAACGGAAATAGAGGAAGGATCGAAAAAAGAAGAAATTTTATTATCTGCATTGGATACTGCATTATCATGTTTATCCTATGATTTTGATACAACCGGTGGTGAGGAAAGTACGGATGGATTAGGTGTTGTGCATGTACCTACTGCATGGACAGATACACGCGAGGAAACGACGGTTGGTTTATTTTTTGAATTGTACCAAGCACGGTTAGGCATGGATCGTGGTGGCAACGTAGCATTGGAATGTGCTGGACGTTTAGCCAATATTCGACGTGCAATGTTTCAAGAACATCAACGACATCAATTAATTACCAGATTGCAACGAGAAACATTGAATATCATGAGAACTAATCAAGGATTAAATGATAGTGTGAATTTTCATTCTTTTTGTCGCTTATTATCATGCTTAAAAGGTAATTTTCGATTAGATGAAGTTTGCCAACAACCGACTTATAAAGATTGGATCGAAGCATTATCCAATTTCACGAAAAATAGTTTTGCTGCATGGGAGGAAGTGAATGATAGTTCCTTGGCATATATCATGTCATTATGGGGTGCAATGGTACGCCCAATTACAATGAGTTGGAACATGTATACTGGTTCCGGGAATGATTTATATGCAGCTGCACGTTTAGGAACATATGTACCGCAAATATTAGAAAGTTTCATCCAATCACGTTTAACATTAGCACAAGCTACTGCGCAAGGCCGTGTAGATGACGATCCATTAGATAGTGATGATCCACCGTTGCAATTGGAACATGTACCAATGCTGGCATGGTTGAATTATAATGAAGCCGTATTATTTATGGTACGTTTATTACGGCATGAAACGATGGTCTTGATCCAATCCCAACCGACTGGGCCAGATAATATATTAGGTGTGAAACAAGATCAATTGCAACAATTTGTACAAGCAAATCCAAACAATCAAAAAATACAAATGGTAGCAGTACAAGAATGTCGTTTAGCATGGTTGTTAAATATAACTGCTGGTATCATAGGTGGTTTTGCAAATAATAGTAGTTCAAAGGAAAAGCAACATGATCAAGTGAATGCGGAAATTGGTGTGACTATTTTTCGTTTAATCATATTATTAACACCATCGATCGTGAATCAAAATAGCATTGCAAATGTATACAATACATACAATGTGCCGCAAACATTAGTCGGGCGTTTTTTCCCTAGTAAATATCGTGGACATTTAGAATTAGGATTTTTATGTTTTATCGATCAATTTCGACGTTTATATGCAGATCCACGAAAAAGTCGTGGTGGATCCCATACATCTAGTGATGGTAGAAGAGGTGGTATATATGGTAGTGCTATATACGGTGGGCGTACCTCTAGTTGGGTCACACGCCGATTAAGTAAACCAGGTGGTAATTCCAATGGTCCACCAGGTTCCCCACCTGCACCATATCGTGGAAATAAAAGCAACAACAATCAAAACAATAGCAATGCATCGAATGGAGCCAATGGAAGCAAAGAGAAAAAAGGGGAGAAACGCGAGGCAAATACATATGCACAAATTGCATCGATGTTAGGATTAGAAGGTTCGCAAGATACGATTCATACGACGTTATTAGATTTAATGATTAGTAAATTATTTAGTAACATACGCTTATGGGTACCACAACCAAAAGGTACACGTGGTAGTGGTGGTGTCAATGGTTCGTTTATCATTTCCACGCAAGTTGCAGAGACAACATTGGAAGTTTTACATGGGATGGCAGCGGGTATACGTTTAATGAATAGCAGCGGCGTTGCACCTACGTTATATAGTAGTGGTAAATTATTATTGCAATCCCAAGTGTTGATAACGTTATTGGAAAATGCAGATATAAATGGAATTGCATATTTCAACCATCCAATGAATGGCAGAGCACGTACGCAATTTTTCACATCCATTGCACGTTTATTATATTTAAAATTACGAGAAACAGCGACGGATATGCGATATCAACAATTTTGGAATTTCATGAAACCATTTCAACGTACTGGGGAAGCATTGAAACAAAATGGTGTACAAAGCGATCAAGCAAAATTAGTATTAGTTGGATGGGCACGCGATTTAAGAGGCGTAGCGATGGCAACGAAATTGCGTGAGCATTACCAATTGTTTTATGAATGGTTGTTTCCAAATCATATTGACGTATTATCTGCCAGTATGACCGTTCATGCAAATGATCCATTTGTCACAACACCAATATTAAAATTTTTCGCATGTTTAGTACATAATAGAGCACATCGAATTGTGTTCCCACCATCTAGTGCAGGTGGAATTATATTATTTCGTTCTGCCTCAAATGTCATTACTGAATTTAGTAAAGTAGCATTGCAAAGCAAAGGGATCAATGGGGATCCATATAAAACATATTATAAAGGTGTTATGGTATGTATGGAAATTTTAACACATTTATTAATTGGTGGATTTGTAAATTTTGGTATCTTTGATTTATATGGTGATAAAGCATTGGAAAGTGCACGTACAGCATGTTTACGTATGTGTTTAGAAGGGGAAAGTAAGGAATTATTAGCATATCCAAAAGTGGCATTGTCGTTTTTCAATTTAATGGAAGCATTAAGTAGTAAATGTATCCATTCTTTGGCAATGTTACCATCTGCTGCATTTTCCCGTTTAATGCAATTTATCGAAGTAGGTATTAAACGTGCAGATGATAGTGCATCCATGTCATGCATTGTTATTGATCATATTGTATCATATCGTTATGAATGTATGCAAGCATTGGCAAAGCAACAACAAAACGATGCGGAAACAGCACAAGGTATTTTAAGAAGTGTTGGTGCACAAGCAGCACATAAAGCGAGACAGGAAAAACTTTTAGCAGCAGCAAATATGTTTCAACAACACCATCAAGTAGATCCAGATATGTTAACACGTATCTTAAATAATATTTTCAATGCCGTAGTCATGCAAAATTGTCAACGCCAATGGTCCATGTCACGTCCATTATTACCATTAATGCTTGCATTGCCTGGTTATTATGATCAAATGGTACATCACATTGTACAACAACAAAGTGCTAATCGAAAACAAGGATTGACAAATGCATTTAAAGGTTTATTGGTTGGCGTTGATAGTAATTTGCAAACAAAAAATCGTGATACGTTTACGAAAAATTTATATACATTGGTGAGGAAGGCGAAGGAGAGTTAAAAAGAAGTGTTGAGAGTGTTTTTTTTAAATAAATAATATTTTAGAGAGAAAGTATCATACGAGAGGAGTAAGGAGTATATATTTGAGAACAAGTATATGAAGTGTCAACGACAGCAGTGTCAAGTAGTCAAGTGTCAAACATGTCAAAAGGGCGTGTTGCGTGTTGTGTGTTGTGTGCGTTGTGTGTGCGTTTTGTGCGTCCGTTTTCAATTATATATTTAAATATTTTTTGAGAAAAAATAATTAAAAAATCAACCTTGAATTTTGAATTTACTTAATTTTTTTTTTACTTTTTAGTGCACACCTGACACGCTCTTCCGCTCTTCCACGCCCCTCCTTCACTGCCCTTACTATATGTACCACATAGCTTCCATTTACTATTTGTTCCACACTTTAAATTCATACGCCCCTTTCGCCACACTCAACCCCACCTCTCTCCCTTTACACTACACCCCCTCAAAAAACTTGTCTTTACTTTCATTCCATGTCACAACACTTTATGCCCATTTATCTACTGACCTGCTTGGTCTACCAAATCCTCTTTTACCAGCATCGACATTTAACAATCGTGTACGTAACATCTTTGCACGTATTTCTAATCGTGTTTTATCATGTCGGTTGTTTCCAATATTTTTTAATGTTTTCTTTTTCCAACGTTTTTGATGGGAAGCATACATTTTAACTGGGTCATTTTTTTTCTTTTTCTTTCTACTAGTACTAGTAGTAGTAGTAGTAGTTGTACGTGATAATGTGTTATTCTTCGTCATGTTTCTATTGTTACTACCTGCATTAGTTTTCATTGCAGTATGTGGTCTTTGTCTATGTTGAGCTTGTATACTTTGACGTAAACGGTGTGCATCTTTTGAAGATGCACTTAATCTTGGTGTGGAAAATGATTGCCAAACCGATTGATGTTGTTGAAATAATTTCACTGGATCTGATTTTTTCATTGAATGATATTGTCGTATTGGTTTTGGCGTCTTGGTCGTGTTTGTAAATGATGTTGGTGTTTTATTATTATTATTATTGTTATTATTACTTGAATTTAATTGTATTGGTGATGTACGATACCTCATATCATTATCATCTAAATATCCATATGTATTCTCATCCATATTCATATTCAAACTATCATCATGATTATAATTTACTACTAATGATAAATTCGTTTCGATACTACTTGTATCATCTCCAAGTTCTTGATCATTTTGTTTACTTCTACTACTACTTGGTGAATTTTCTAATACAGATGTTAATAAACGTCGATTTGTCATGTTAATATAACGTTGCCTTTGTTCCTCTTTCTTTGTTGTTGTTTTGTTCATCTTTTTGTTTCTTTTCTTCATCATTTGTTGGTTGTTTTTTTTAGTAGTATTTGTATTACTATTGTTGTTTTTACGTGATTTAAAAGCTGTACTTTTTCGTAATGGTACACGTTTTGCACCTGATTTCAATAGATTACGTCTCTTTTTCTTGGTGGTTGATTTGATTGTTGTAGTTTTGCTATTATTATTATTATTATTATTATTATTGTCACTTGATTGTTTTAATAATATTTTTTTAGTTTGCTGTGTAGCTTCACTATGTATATCTTTGTATTGATATGGACCAACATTGCTTCTATAAAATGTTGATGATGGCGTATTTGCTGTTGATGACATCTCTGGTTGTTGTTCTTCATTGTTGTCATAAAAAAATAATTCTTTTTGGTAATTTTTGGAAGAAGAAGAAGGAGTTTCATTATTATTATTATTATTATTATTATTATTACTTTTCTTTTTTTTCTTTTTCTTGTTATTATGAAACATTTGAAATGCACTATTTGAAGTTTTATTTGATGTAGTGGAATTGTTGGTACCATCTGGTTGTGGACTTAATAATGACATTGTGATGTTATTATCTGCATCAATATCATATTCATCTTCTTCTTTGTTATATGATGTGTCTACCATGTTGATTTGTTGTTGATAAAATTCATCATCATCTTCTTCTTCTTCTTCTTCGTCGTATTGATTATTCTTGTTATTAAATTGATAACGTTGTACATCACTTGGTGAAGGTACAATATATTGAAATTGATTGTCCATCGACGTTAAACGTGGTGGTGTTTGTGGTGGACGAAACAATCCACGTTTCTCATCAAATGATAAGGCGATTGATTTACTTGCTGTGGTTGGCAAGGTATAATCATATTTTTCTGGTGTAATAAAAGTATTATTAGTATTATTCTCTGGTTGTTTTAATACAGTTATTTGTTCAAACTCGTTGAAATGATTATCATCATCATCATCATCATCATCATCATCATAGTTGTCATAGTTGTCATAGTTGTCATTGTCACTTGGTACTTCTTTGACTTGTTTGACATCACGTACAATATTTTCTAATATTTCATCGGGTACATCTGCAATACCAAGGTTTTGCAATGTCTCTCTTGCTTCGCTAAGGTATGTATCCATGCCTGGATTGTTGATTGGGTTGTTTGCAAATTGCATGCTTGAAATCTCGTTTTTGGAAAGGTGGTAAAATTGTTAATTTTTGTTCAAATTTCAACTATTATTTTTTTTTGTCGTTTTTCGTAAGTGTTCAAGTGTGGCTGAATTGTTGTTATATATTTAACAAATATATGTATATAGATGTATATCCGTCTAAAATATTAGTACAATGATTGAATATTTTCTACAACTTTCTACACTGTCAACAAACACATATATCGATATATAATATATGAACATGATTCTATGTTTTAATTATTTTCCCCATAGTGTGTAGTGTTTATTTTGAACGCAAATCTGTTTACATTTTTGAAATTTCAAAAATATTAGTGTCGGTGTACATAACACTTACAACATCTCACTAAATGATAGGGATTTATTTGGAATATATTAGTACAATATTTGGTAGTCTTAAAAATCTCAACTTTTTAGATAGGAAACATGTGGAAGTACAATAAAATATAGTCTTTTATGTCAATCTCACATTTTGAATAGGGATATTTGAGGAATATGGAAGTATGATATATAATAGTCTTTTACCAAAATTTCAACTTTAAATCGGTATATTATTATTTAGGAATGTGTAAGTACGATAAAACATAGTCTTAGAGCAAAATCCAATATTTTAACAGGGATGAAATAGGAATATCTAAGTACTATAAAACATAGGCTTAGAGCAAAATCATATTTTAAATCGAGATATATTTAGGAATATTTAAGTACGATAAAACATAGTCTTATAGCAAAATCATATTTTAAATAGGGATATATGGGGAATATGAAGTACAATATATGGTAGTCTTATACCAAAATTTCAATAATTTTAATTGGGTATGTTGAGAAATATTTAAGTACGACTTACAATAGTCTCAAGCAGAAATGAGGTAGAAATTCAGATAATCCTATTTTTCCAATTTATTATTATAAGACATAGTTAATGTAAAAGATTGCATATCCAGAAATAACACTGTTTATGATGTAAGGAAATATGTATATACATGATGATGATGCGGTAAGATCCAATATAGAATTTGAAAGAAATATCCGATTTGGTGATGTTTTTAAAGGTGGTAAAATTAATATCTAATACTATGGAAGATAACTGATGTTTATTGACATAAAAATTTAAATTCAAATGGAAAAAAGGGGGAAAATGTTCACAACTCTCGATGACATCGAACAAATCTTGACGACCACTTCACCAAAAAAGGTTGAGCGGTGGATATAGTTAAGGGAATATATTTTAGTAATTTATTTGGATTAATGTATAATATACAATTTGTGATGGTTGCTGTTCTCTGAGAGAAAAATACATAAAACTATTACTCCTTAAACAAATACAAACCTCGATAAAACACGGTATTATATATCACAAAACACAAAACACGACTCAGTGGAAATGAGAAACATAGAAGAAACAAAACATTACTCGTTAGTCGTTCAGTTATCATTCAACAATCAAGAATCAAAGTTGCAGATATTTCATCAACAATTTTTGCTAATTGTATATTGTTCTATATATAAGATCTACGCAGAATCATTCATATATATACATATATATATATAATATTGTATTTTTTTTTGTACGTAGTGATACGAACCCTAATTATTACAATGGCGTCATTAACTGTAAAAGAAAAAATAGCATTGTGGAATAAGAAAAAGGGTCCAAGCCAAGAAAAAAATGTCCGTACTGTATCACCAAAATTGGCTGCAAAACTACTGCCACTTGAGAAAAAGCTCCCTATAAGCAATGGCTCTGGAAATAGCAATAATAATGATATTGATCAACAAAATAATGATAACAATGATGACAAAGCAAAAAGTGACAATGAGGACAGTAATGCCACCTCAAATGTTCCTTATAATCATATGTCTTCATTTGTAAATGGTATGGATCAACAAAATAATGACATCAATGATGACGAAAAAAAAAGTGACAATGGGGGAAATAATGCCAACTCAAATATTGAACGCCCCTCAAGCACTGCAAATATGTGGAACGATACACAACATCCCCCTACCCACTATCTTGGAGCAAACAATCGGGAAATAGCGTTTACACATAACGAATGGACACAATTAAGAAATAATTTATTTGCATTGAAGCAACAAAAAGACACTTTTATGTGTGAAAAAGCATATCGTTTTTCTATGCAAATGAATGCGTTACAAGATATTTATTCATTTCCAAATGCAACTGTATGTAAAAGTCAATGTATAATTGCTGCTGGTAAATGTGCAGAAGCAGCTGCACAAATATTTTTACCACCAGAGGAAGGTCAATCGAAGAAAAGTGTAAAGTATGTGTATCGGCAAAAAACAAATGGAGATCAATATGTTTACAAAATTAAAGTTTGGGGAACTGATTTTAAAGGTAATCCAGCATGGGTTGATTCTCTCGATGCCCAAATTAAATTTTTAGTATCACAAAAAAATATTATACCGGAACATATTACCAATGCATTGGATAGATTACGTAAATATGGTAATAAAAGGCATAGTAATGCTGCAGATTTACAATTACGAGATCGTCCAAAAGTAGCAGCATGTATGTTTGTTATTGGCAAAGCAATACATGATTATATCCAATTAAATTTTGATGTTACGACCAATAATACATCCGTTCCATCTGTATTACAAAATACAATTGCTGCGACATTTACAAGAGATAGTTCACAATATAATGCAATACAAACTATGTATCAATTATTAAATTTAAATTTTCCACAAGGAAGTGAATCTTATCATAATTTACAAGCAAGTTTTCCACATTTATTTCAACAAGTAGTTGAATGGCAACAAATACGTACAAATGTAATATCTCCCCGTAATAACCTTCAAGAACAAGTTCAAACGTTAGAGACAAAAGTTGGAAATTTAAGTGATGTGCATTTACGATTACATGAAGCACAACCTCAATTAATTACTCTTCAGATAAGCGTGAATACATTACAAAATAATTTTAAAAATGCACAAAATCAACATAATTTTAATGAAATTAGTAGGATAAAACCATTGCTCGAACAAGAAAAACAAACATTAAAACGTAGAATGCAAGAAATTGGATATGCGTATGTGGTATTCCAAGATGCTACAAAACTTCAAAGTAAGATTAAGAAATTGTTAGATCGTGCAGCACAAGATGTAAATATTGCAGAAGGTAATCTTTTACAAGCTTTGTTTAATCGTGTTGAAAATGTTATTACTCAATTAAAAAATCGAGATGATTGTATATTTTTAATTTACAAATTTAAACTTGGAGAAGATACATGGGAGTTGTATAAATACTTTCGTGCTGGTAATTTTAAGTCGAGAAAAGAAACAATTGATGCAAGAAATTGTGGTGTTACAACGTATAATGATTATGAAGAATTTAAACGTTGCGGGTTTAATTCAAATGATGATTGGAATGATTATCAATATTATTTAAATGGTAAATTTACATCAAGAAGTGAAATGATGAAAGCACGACGTGGTGGGTTTACTACACGTGCAGTATATATTTCATATACAAATTTAGGATTTCAAAATTATAATGAAATTGATGATTATAATGTATGTGTTAATGGTAATTTTACATCAAAAAGTGAAATGATGCAAGCTAGAAATTGTGGTGTTACAACGTTTAATGATTATGAAGAATTTAAACGTTGCGGGTTTAATTCAAACGATCATTGGAATGATTATCAATACTATTTAAATGGTAATTTTACAT
Organism: Stramenopiles sp. TOSAG23-2; assembly: GCA_900128395.1. Taxonomy (NCBI): domain Eukaryota; species Stramenopiles sp. TOSAG23-2. The sequence continues at coordinate 10,831 of LT649957.1, forward strand.
CAAAAAGTGAAATGATGAAAGCACGACGTGGTGGGTTTACTACACGTGAAGAGTACGTAGTAGCGAGTATTCACGAAAAATATAAAGAAAAGTTTCCACGCGGTACGCCAATAGTATGTGCATGTGAAAAAGGACGTTTTGAGGATGTGAAATTATTGATTACAGGGCGTAATAATGTGAATGGTAGTAATGGTAATAATAATAATATGACATTGGAAGAATACGTGAATCAAGTCGGTACAAATAGTCGTGGTTATGATGGATATACACCTTTAATAGCAGCTGCAGGGAACAAACATTTCCAAATAGTTAAATATTTGATTGAACAAGGTGAAGCTGATCCTAATAT
>LT649958.1:0-11161 GCA_900128395.1 Stramenopiles sp. TOSAG23-2
ATATATGTGATATATAGATAGTACGACTAAACGTACAAGGTGTGTATATACTTTTATCAAAATAATAATGGCAGAAAATAATAATAATATGAAATTCGTCATTGGGGCTATAGGTGCCTCTGCATTAGCATATTATGTTTATTGTAAATATGGAAATGACGATAGCAACTCAATAAAAAAGAAGACAAAGAAAATGGTTGATAAAAGTAAAATAATTGTCGTATCAGCGGATGAATCTCATTCGAAAGATATATGGACCTGGAGAAATGATCCAATAACACGTAAAAATTCTAGGACTATGGATAAAGTACCATGGAAAAATCATACAAAATGGTATGGAAATTTTTTAAAAACCAAACCATTACAAATGTTTATATGTAAAGATGACCAAGGTAATAATATATGTATGGTTCGTTTTGATAAACTTGGCAATGGTGAATATGAAATATCAGCTAATTTGAATCCTCAATTTCGTGGACAACGATTAAGTTCATTGTTGATTGATTTAGCTGTTAAACATTTTGTAAAACAAACGAATGGACAAGTTATTGGTATTGTAGCTGAAATTAAACCAAAAAATATTCCCAGTATTAAATGTTTTACAAGGGCAAAGTTTATTAAAATGAACGAAGAACAACCGAAGCAGAATGAAAAAGAAATCAACAGCAACAACAATATAAACAAATGTGAGAAATATTATCGTAAAATATAAATAATTTTTTATATTTTATCTTCTTTTGTTGTGTATAATTACATTTTTTTTTTAGAAATCAACAGCAACAACAATATAAACAAATGTGAGAAATATTATCGTAAAATATAAATAATTTTTTATATTTTATCTTCTTTTGTTGTGTATAATTACATTTTTTTTTTACGCGTATAATATATATCAAGGATAATTAGATAATTTAATTACTCTATCATCATATTTTTAAAAAAAATAATAAAAAACGACTCTGGATGGTGTGTTCTTTTTTTTCAAGACAAAAATGGGACTCAAACTCAAAAAATATTATAATATATATATATATATATCATTTATACGAACTGAACTTGTCGTAAATGATATATATTTATAATATATATACACTACTACAAAAATTGCGACGACACTGTGAAAAAAAAAAAAACAATCTTTTTTTAATTTTTTCTAGATGCAATTTTATTCACATACACATTTATGTGTCTCTTGTAACAATGGGTTTGATGCTAAAGACAACAATGCACAACCTGTTGCTTTAGTTCCAGCTTGAAATGCTCTTCTTAAATTAGCACGAATGGCATCACTATTTACATTTTTCAAACATTTATTTAACAAATCAGAATTAACTTTTTCTGCTTTGTTTAATTTATCACAATTATTTCCTTTCGGACAATCTTTCTTTCTTCCAACATGTCTTTCTTCTACTCTACGTACAGATTCATCATGTATTTTTTTAAGATCAACACCTGGTGTAGTTTTTGCAATTGCAATCGCGCGTTTTGCCACATCATCAACGGAACCGCCTTGTTTCACCACTTCTGGATGAAATGGAATAACTTCAGCAATGACATCTTTTTCAATTTCTTTCGCTTCCTCTTGTTTCTCCGCTTTTTCTTCTGCTTTTTTCTTGTCTCTATAATTTTTCGTTGCTTGATCTAATTTTTGTTTCGCAACACGTTTATTCATCGTTTTTCCTAATGTTTCTGCTAATTTTTCAGCATTTTCATCACCACCACAAATACATTTATGCAATGGTTTTGCATCTTCATTTTTCGTTGCCGACATTTGCAATGCACTGCAACCATTTTTAGTTGCTTTTAATGCATCTTCATTCATTTTATATGGAACGCCAAACATAGTATCAATAGGATGTTCCAATGATTTCGCTTCACGATGTTCATATAAACATTTGTAAATTTTAATCAATGCACGTTCTGCTTCACGTTTATTCATACGATGTAACATATCTTCAATTTTTTTCAATTGTAAACGTTTTTGCCATTCCAATTGTTTCGAACAACCACCATTTGGTTTATTTGGGCAATCATCGATAAATTCTCGCAATGAATCTCGATCACTTTCTGCTTCTCGTACCATTTCCATTAACAAGGCACGTCTACGATCTACTTCTTGTTTTAAACGATCGATTTCAAATTTTAAACTTTCTTTACATCCTGGTTGTTTCACACATGTTGGTGCTTTCATTCTACGATCGATTTTCACAATTTCCGTTTCTAATTTGAAAATTTCATCTTCTTTCTTACACAATGCACATAATTCATCTTCCTCCCCACCTGGACCTTTCTGTTTCCTACGCTCTTCCTCCCGCTCCAATGTTTTACGTCCTTCCTCTAATTTACTATGCATGATTTTCAATCGATTTAATTGTGCAGTAATATCAAGTGATACACCACGATATCTCTTTTTTAAACCTTCCTCACGTTTTCTTGCTGCAAGGATTGCTGCACGTTTACGCATTTCTTCATTGCGTTTGATTTCTTCTTCTGCACGAACGTATTTCTTATGCAATTCTTCTTCCGTTACAGCTACTTCATGTTCACGTTGTTTCTGATATTCTTCTTTACGTGTTTGCTCTGCATTAAATACATGTTCCTCATGATTTAAACGAATTTGTGATTTAACAATTTCTTCTTGTTGTTTTTTCACATGTGCTTCTAATTTTCTATATTCTTCATCGTTCATTTCCATATTACGTAAAATTTCTGCACGTGTCTCATTTGCTTTTCTCCATTCTTCCTCCCTTTGATCCAATTCAAATTGATCATGGTCTAAACGTGCATTTGTCTTATTTTCTTGCTCTGTAAAGGAATCTTTAGATTTGCGTATAAGCCAATACATCAATACTTCACGTGTTTCCGTATCCATTTCTTCTAATAATTTTGGCAATTGTTCCGCTTTTGCTTTTTTATATTTTTCTTCTAAATTATGTGATAATTTTTGTGAAGATCCGTTATATGGGATAAGTGTCTTCGTTTCTTCCATGTATTTCATCGTCGTGGAAAAATTAAATGGATTCATTTCTTTCATGAAATGGTTTAATTTCTTCAATGCATTTTTATGGACTACGGTTGCAAACAATGCACTTGTTTCATTTGCCGCTTTTAAATCATCATGTGCCATACGATTTAAACGTGAATATTCTTTAATTCTACTAATAATTTCATATCGTTGCATGGTTAATGAACTGATCATTAAACGTGTATCACTTTCTACGTTTTGGATACTTTTCACTTGTGCTCCTTTTGGTTTTGGTGTTGCAACAGCATTACCGTCCGTATTGTTGAATTTTAAACGTTTTGAACGAATATCTTGCAACGTAAATGTTGTACCATAATTATCCAATGCACTTAACTCATCTTTTAAACGCAACTCACGTTTTCCTTCCACACCATCTTGATGTTGTGTTAAACGTTTATTTAATAAATATATACGTCGATCTATTTCCATTTGTTTTTTATTTTTAGATTCTGCAACACGTTTTGTACTTTGCTCTTTATGTCGTTTTGTTTCCTCTTCTGATGCAGCTAGAATTAATTTATGTAGTGCTGACTTGCCACCACCACCACCATTTGGAAGTTTTCTCTGTGGTAACTTCATCGTTGGATGTGTACAAATACATGCAGGATGATTATGCATATTTGGCATTGCAACTAATTTACAAAAACATCTTGTTTCTTTGTCTAATGGGATATTATCCGTAACGCCGATCGCATGGATAGCGCGGGCTACACGATTGTAATCCCATACGGTAAAGAAACGATCTGGTTTTGGATTGTAAATAGTAACTAATACACCTTCTACTGGTGTTTTATAGGATCGGTCATATAATTTATTACGATCGGATATTTGTTTCCATTCCATTTTTTTTGGATTTGGATCTATCATGTAATCAATTGGAGTTTTCCATGATTTTATAACTTGCTTTGGAAACATTTGTTTCACCCCTAATGCACGTGTTACTAATGTTTGCATTGCTTTATCATCCATTCGTTCTTGCTTCGCCTCTCTAGCTTTTTCTGCTTTTGTATCAGCTTTTAATTTTTCTATTTGCATTTCCACCTTGGCTTCTTTTTCTAACTTGTCCTCTTCGGCATGTACACCTTCTTGTGCTTCCTCATCAATTCCTTCTATTTGATTTAGAAAGTCGGCCTGCCCTTTATCCTGCCCCGTGTTTGTTTGAATATCTTCTTGTTGTTGAGTTGCTTCATCTGCTTCTATCGAGGATTTTGGTTTTAATATTCTATTGTCTGTTTTAATGGTAGTACTTTCAGTACTAATTATGAAACTACTAGCAAATATAATTGCAAGTAGTAGTAATGTGAGTGTTTGTAATTTCATCGTATATAATTCTGTATATTCTGCACGTGTATCCTGCACTGTGTTTATATCCTTCACCGTGTCTATATCCTGCACCGTGTTTATGAAGCGAAGCGTATATATAGATAGATGTACTTTTATATGAATATGTTTCTACTGAACTAGTTGTATATATATATATATGTATATTATAAAGTCTGGTGTCCATCCTCTCCTCCTTTTTTTTATTTTCATCACAGTTTCCTTCTTTCTACGTGATTAGTATGGTAATAGTATTGTGAAAAAAAGTGTTTAATGGTATTTGGTAGTATTGCTATCTTACTCCTATCATATTGTTATGGATAGTACTTGAAATGGGTATTAGAATATCAAACGAGATGGAAAGTTGGACCACAATGTTGTGTAGTTATATTTTTGTGTGTGAGAGAGGAGTGCTATTTGATGCTATGGTGAGGAGATTTCCACAAATGGAGTAGCATTTTTCCTGATTTGATATTTGCATAATTTGTAAAATTGTTTGGTGATTATTTTTCGACCATCTCCATTTCTTTTACTAACAGTGTGTTCATGTATTGTTTTTTCAAATCAGGTGGCACAATTTACAAGTTCCATTTATTACAAAAATGTATGAAATTAAACAAATGATTTATCCCATTTTTCCGGAGCTTCTGCCTAAATTGGTGAAAAACTCGTTCAAATACCTTAATGGCCTTCAATTTTGGAAACAACAAATTATCGTTGTTTGTCAGTTGGGCTTCTTTCGATGTTTGCATGGACATACCATTAGGTGAAACGTTATTTATTAAAAATATATATTTAAGGATAACATGGAGAAAATAGAATATACAACATTGTGTCCATGCTATTATAAACTATTCTATGGTATTGCTATTGTCACATACCATTGTAATAGCATAAGTCTAAGCTGATCCAGTCCTTAAATGCCCGCGTCGGTTTTAATATATATCACATGTCTAGAGTAGAAAATAGAGAAAGTAAGAGCAATATACATACAGATATATATTAATATATATTAGAACAAAAGAGGTATTCGGTGAATTTATATATATATACATACTTTACGTTTGACTATCTATCTATCTATCTATATATCTATATATACAAATATAATCTAAATATATTCGTACAACATTTTTGGAATTTTGCAACATTACACATTTTGTAAATTTTGAACATTTTTGGAATTTTGCAACATTACACATTTTGTAAATTTTCAAGTGTTTAAAGCAGTACACAATCAATATATATTATATATATATTGCAATATTCTGGATATAAAGATATATATATAAGAACAACAACATGTCGGAGGAAGAGACGGTGACGACTACGTATGAAGGGAAAACGGAAGTAACAGATACAACACCATTATTTACAAATGATGGCACGGTATATTCTTTACATACAAGAATTGAAGCGTTAGATATTGGTGCATTACCACATTCATATAAAAGTAACTCTACGAAAGAAGAATTAGCATTGGAATACGTGGAAAATTTCCGTAGACAATACGTTGGTATATTTCCAAATCGTGCGCCATTGTTCTTGTTTCCAAAAAATGAATGTGGCATACGTAAATTAATATGCTCAACATTACGGCCTACACAATTACCATATAAAGAATTATATGATATTAGAAGTTGTTCCCAATTTGTTGCTGGTTTTATTAATTTTGAACCATTAGCCGATCCATTTCTTGTACCAAAAATAATGCCAAGTCCAACGATGATATTAGGGACACAAGTTGCCGACAGTTTCGGCTTTGCATGTGTCTTGGCAAGTTTCTTAATTGGTAGTGGATATGATGCCTACGTTGTCAGTGGCTATGCGCCACAATGGATGACGTTACGGGATGAATCTAGGCAAATATGCCCTTTATTAGAAGAGGATATATTAAAAACAAGTGATGGTAGTGGCAATAATAATGACAAAGGATCTCCACGCAGTAATAACAGGGCATCGAAAGATAGCAGATCAGGTAAAGCTGGGGATAAATCTGCATATGATTTAGCCCCACATGGTATCCCAAAATCACAATACATGGAGATGTTGGAAGCAAAGGCAAAGGAAGACGAAGAGGCAAATAAACGTCGTAAAAAACAAGAAGGTGAATTAATTGAAATGTATGAGGATGATGGAAAAAGTAATATAATTGAAATCGATGGTAAAAAATTAGTACATGCATGGGTTATGATTGCACCGGGTAAACGTGGAATAACAGATAGTCTATTTGTTGAAAGTACTACAGGTCGATTTTATAAAACGGAGAAATCACCATATACTGGCGTAGAATCGATTTTTAATCATCGTAATTATTGGGTAAATGTTCAAGATTCAACGACGGAGAAACCAACAATCAATGAATTTGGATTTGATTTATCAAATACAGATAATTGGGAATACGTATTTATTGATAATTTAGACCGCGGTAAGAAAAAAGATGGCGAAGGACAAGAAGATGATGGTGGCGATATGATGGGTGATGATGGAGACATGATGTTTGGCGAGACTGGAGGGGATACAACAAGTCCACGCATGGGTTCGCAAAATGGATCCCCACGATCTACTACGACGGATCAACAAGAAGGTAAAGGTGGCGAGAAAGAAAATTTAGATGATGTTGAGGAACGGGAACAAATTTTAGATATGCCACCAAGTTGGGTTGGTAAATTAAGTATAGCCCGTGAACGCGTTGCATTGCGTTATGGGAATACAGGTTGCAGAACGGTTTTATATGAACGTGCGAAAATGGAAGTATTTGCACCTGGTGCAAATGATATGGGATTATTAACTCGTTTAACTGTATTTAAAGATTTATCTCGCACGATACCAATGGAAGTACGTGAAGAATTTGCATCTAGAAAAGATAAATTATATCGACGTGTGCGATTTCCATTGAAAGGTACAATGCATGAGCATTTTCAACCAGGAAGAAAAACAGGATTAAAATTATTAATCGATCAGCCTGGACGTTCGTTGGAATTGTATTTTTATTTAACCGCACGATTAGATGGAAAAACAAAACGTATTGAGAAAATAGGTAAAAAAATATTGGAATATTTCGAGGAACGTGATGATTATTTATCCTTTAGAAGTATATTATTGGATAGGACAAATGCGCAAAGTAGGGATGGAAGACGCGGTACGTATAATTTACCAAGTGGGCAATTAGGCGACTTAGTCGTAACACGAATGAAACAAAAATTTGATCGCAATCCAGAAATGAACGCAGATGACGATGTTGCAAACAGAACGTTTTACGTAGAAGATCCAAAAGATCAACGATGCGTTTGTGTCTATCATTATGGTGATAATAATATACGTTGTAGTACACGGGAATATTATAAAGATGAAAGTCGTACACCATCTGAATCTTTTGCAGCAAAATTCGATCCAGGCGCACGTGAAGAAGAAGTGGAAGCTATTTGGTTGGAAGAAAAAGCACTACATCAAGAATTTAAAGATGCAGGGAAAGAAGCTCGTGATATATTGTTACATCGTAAACAGGAGGAAGGACGTGTAATCTTAGATCGTTCCGTATTTGAAACAGCAAGAGAACGTGCAAAAGCGGAAGCTAGTAAAGTGGAAGAAGAGGAAGAAGTGGAAGAAGTGAAAGATGAGCGTTATGTAGAATATTTATCACCATTTTTACAACAATGTAAAGATTCTAAAGATCCATCTCGTGAAGAAGCAGCAAAAGCAAGAGCTGCATGTTTAGCTGCATTGAAAGAACGTTTATTGGAACGTGCAAATATTATACAACGACGTTTGGATGAAGAAAATAGTGCATTAAGTAAAAAACAAGCTAATTTCCAACGTAGTCGTGATCATATGGAAGGTGCTGATGAGGCATTTGAGAAATTTTGCAGTGAAGCTATGTTCCGTATCTCGATTTTGGAACAACGTTTATCTAGGCATGAGGAAAGTGCATTGAGTAAATATGCTGCATTGGATCAAAAATTAAGGCAAGATCCAAGGTTGGAAATTTTGACCAGTTGATGTGATTGATATATATATGATCAGAGATGTGTGCGTTAATAATACGGTACTCGTATATAAATATTTACGAAACGTGCGAGCCGCTTCTCGTCTTCTACGAAGTAGAGTGTTAATTGAGAACCATGGACACGCCATTTTTTTAAAAATGTGTTTTAATATTAATTTAAAAAAGATGTTTTGCGCTTTATAAACTCTTTAAGTTTATATAATAATTTTTACTACACAATAAAATATATGACGTTATAGAGTACGAAGTTTGTAGTAGAACGAAACGTACTTCGATATAGAGTCATGCACAAAAATATAATGGTTTGGTGTTAATCTAGGCATTTTTTTTTATAAAAATATTATATTAAATTTTATTAAATATCAGGGGAGAAATAAAATTTTATTTTTAAAATAAACACACCCACACGCTGAACCATACTCTCCTTATTATTATTAAAAAATGAGAGAAGAGAGAATAGATGAAGTCTGAACAAAAATTTAAATATATTTTATTCCCTTCCTCCAAGCCTTTTGACCTTTTTTAGAAGCTCACTTGTCAATTTTTCATGTACCTCTTTCTCTTTTTTCAATTGCTTAATTTGTTCTTTTAATTCATCAATTTCTGTTAGTTTATTGTTGGTAAATAGAATTTGGTAATTATAATTATCATCCAAATCTTCCACTTTTTCATCTAAGTCTGCTACTTTGCCTTGCAATTCCGTTTTAACTTTTTTAAATTTTTGAATATTTTCAGATGTCAACGATAACCAGCTTGTGCTATTATTGTTTTCACTTCTGGCTTTTCTTTTTAATGAGATTGTTTCATCTTTTTCAGTGTCAACATTTCTAACAGTCATAATTTCATTGTTTGCTGCTGTCTTTAATTTTTCATTTTCTAATATCAATCTTTGATTACTTCCATTTGACTTTCATAATCATTGATCATTGAAACCAAGTACTTGTGTCATAGGAAAAATTCATGTTAATGTTCTATGTAGGGTTTCTACTTGAGATTTTTAGTACAATATTTGTATATAGAGAAATGTTATGAATTATGCCTATCATTTTATCACGTAAAATTAAAATGGAGTTAATTTTATTTCACACTTCTACATTTTGAATTTGTTAAATATGGTGAATCAAAACTTGTTTCATCACCTGCATTACATCCTGGGACTGGGAATACACGCACACTTAATGGACGGCCTTTACGTATTGCAACTGCACATGCATCAAGATATAAATATGCTAATTTCGATATATCTAAATCTTTTAATCCTAATGGCAATGTATCAATACCAACACCACATGTCGAACTTAATGTTAATAAATCTCTTGCATTTAAATTTGATTTTGCTAAACCTTCATCTTCACATAATGGTAACATACATCCACAATAACCACATAATTTTATCTTTGATTTTTCACTTAAATCATTTTGAACTGCCATCGTTGCCTCTGCAACAGCAGCTAAACTTGCGCCTGATTCACCAAAATTTGTAATTTCATCCAACATATTAAATCCATATGCAATACTACCATCTTTACCTAATGCAGGATTTAAACTTGAATCAATTCCAGCATATATAAATTGGAAGGAAGATGGTGTATTCGTTGTTTGTTCCATGTTTAAACAATGATTTTGTATTTCTGTTAATTTAGGTGTAAATTCATCAACAATGGATTGTCCTAAATTTGATATTGTTTTTGCATTTTTACATGCATTTTGAAAATCAATACCATTTTCTAATCCAATGGCAAAATACATTTTACTATTATTACTATCAACAGATGATGAGGAGGAGGAAGGAGCAAATGATCCAGGGAAAAATGGACAAAACGAATCATTTGCAAAATTTAATGATGCACAAAATCGAAAATTACCAAGGCCACCTTCTGTTTTCGATGCAATCTCTTCACATGCCTTTGCAACTTTCAATGCACCAGTTACATCAGCACGTTGTATATCAACTGAACAATTAAATTTATTCCCACTAAAAACAATTTGTGGTCCTAAATGTGATAAACGAGTAGGCAATCTGCCTAAAGAACAAAATCCGATATTATATTTATCTAACAATTCATTTAATGACGTTAAGATGTCTGTTTTAACTTCATCCGAATCATCCACCACGAGTAGGCAATCTGCCTAAAGAACAAAATCCGATATTATATTTATCTAACAATCCATTTAATGACGTTAAGATATCTTTTTTAATTTCATCCGAATCATCCACTAACCATTCTTCTGGATTATTAAATACTAATCTCGTTGTTTGCACTTCATAATTTGTATTGTCTGTGAAAAATTTTTGTTGTTGATTTAAAAATTCACATCCAGCTATTAATTGTTGTTCATTATATTTTTTGAAAGATACAAAAAGTGTTATTGTTCGTATTTTCATGTTTTTATATTTATTATTATATATATGTGTGGTTGTGCGTTTATATATATATGAATTAAAAGTTGATGTGAATGAAATAAATAAATTTTTCGTGGGAGTATCTGTTGGTTGTGAAAATATTCTTCTTCCTTCACGTTCATTTATTCTATTTTTTTGTTTTGCAAATAAAAAATAATATTATTATTATATCATCATCATCCTGGCATCCGAGCTTATTTGGACGGAGCATCACGCTGCTTACTGTCCGGACATGAAAAAAATCACAGTGCACAAGTTTAGATTTAACTTTAATTGATTTGCCTAAGTAAAATTGTATACCGTGTGTGTGTGTATATATAGTTGAAAACACAATTATTTGTACATTATATAATATATATATTACAATGTTGAAATTCAAAATAACAACAAATATTATTGTTTATAT
>LT649959.1:0-11160 GCA_900128395.1 Stramenopiles sp. TOSAG23-2
GATGTCGTACCTTTCTTTGATTCAATGTTTGAAGTACTACTACCACCACCAAATATACTGGTTTCTTTTGTATCTTTTTTAGGGCTTGTTTTCTCCCCAAATCCACCAAAACCACCACTAGTCTTATCTTTTTCGGTATCGCTTTTATTATTATCACTGCCGCCAACACCTCCTCTAAACCCACTTTTAGATGATAGTGCCTTTACAGCACTAGTTTTTCCTATCAATACATTTTTAAATGCAGCTGGCGATTCGGTATCCTTAAAATCTATTAAATATCCAAAACATTTTCCACTTGAAACATCTGAAATATCAATTGCTTTAAATATGACTGCGGTTAACCTAGCAGATTCTTTTACTTCTTGTTTTGCAACATTAACAATAGCATTTAAACGTACTCTATCTGCTAAACGATTTATATTACGTTCTAAAGGTTCATTGTCCAAGAAAACAAGACGCATATCTTGTGTATTAATATCTTTTAACACTAACATCAATCCATCTCCCATTTTAACCCAGCCATCCGGTGCTTCGTTACCGTCACTATTTCCACCAAATTCCTTATTGTAAGTATGTATTTCATTACCGTTCCTTAACAGCAAGCCTTCTCTAGTAAATACAACACGTTCCGTACGTCCTTTTGATATTTGTACACATGCACCTTTCTTTTGAAAATCTTGATTTTCCGTCGGCATATTATTTTTCTTTTTCGTGCTTGTATTTATTACATATATATTACTTACGTAAACTTTCGTATCACGTGTCTGTGCGTGTATGTGTATATATAGTGTTGATTGTTCCACTATTTCGTAAAATGTTTGTTTTATTTAGTCTATTTATTTTGAATTTATCTATTATTTAATTATTTATTATTATTTTTTTATTTTTTAGTGATTTGATTTGTGTTATTATTATTAAAAATATGGTCGGATAGTAGCTAGTAGCACCTGCCTATTGAATTGTGCCTTGGCTGGCTCGGAATGCCCGGAATGCACCGATTGTTGAATTGCAATTATTTTAGCCGCCTGTGTGCCGGCTGGGCCGGGCCTGATGTGATGATTGGCACGTACATGTAAAAATTGGGAATAATCCGGAATAAAAAGATTGAATTATTTCAATACGCTCACAAAAAACAACAAAGAATATTTAAAAAATTAATAATAATATACCGGTAAATAGTGCAATTCGAATCGCCAGGCCAGAGAGGCCAGAAATATTTTGGGCCAGCTATATCAGGGTTAAGCTGAGAGAGAGATGGTAATATATATATTACCAGGTATATGCATCATCAACAGGCAAAGAGATCTATATCAATTTCTATTCAAACAGTGTATGGATAGATATTATATATTGATACGTAAGAAGATCAATTGATTATATAACCAATTTACAATTATAAACTTTGAAAAGTATCAGCAATATCATTTATTCAAAGAACAAATATTTTGATTTAAGAAGATCAATTGATTATATAACCAATTTACAATTATAAACTTTGAAAAGTATCAGCAATATCATTTATTCAAAGAACAAATATTTTGATTTAAGAAGATCAATTGATTATATAACCAATTTACAATTATAAACTTTGAAAAGTATCAGCAATATCATTTATTCAAAGAACAAATATTTTGATTTGGTTTTTTTAAAAAAAAAAAATGAAACAAATAGCATGGATAATAACTATATTTTTATTATCAACTCTTATTGGAATAACTGCAAGTAGTAGCACATTACAAGTTGGTACTGGAATTGCTGATGCAACAGGTGAAGTTGCACAAGTTAATTTTATGGGATATGCCATGATGAATCAAGTCGGTGCTGGCTTGCATCAACGATTACGAGCACGTGCATATTATATTGATGATGGTACTAAACATATCGCATTTGTTTCTGTTGATTTTGGAATGGGTTCACATGTTGTTAAAGCACGTGCTTTAGAACTATTGCAACAAGACAATATAACAAAAAATATATTTACATTCGATAATGTATGTGTCAGTGGTACCCATACACATTCTGGACCAGCTGGTTTTATGAATCATTTATTATTTCAAGTGACGTCGCTTGGCTTTCAAAAGGCAACATATGAAGCATATTCTACAGCAATTTATAATGCAGTCAAAAAATCATATGTAAATTCAAAAGCAAATGGAAAAAATGCTGTGATCAAAAGAAATGCCGGCATGTTATCGAATGCAAATATAAATCGTAGTCCTACAGCGTATTTATACAATCCATTGGAAGAACGTGAACGTTATGGTAATAATACAGATCATGAAATGGTATTATTACGTTTTGAAAATGAGAAAGGTGAAGGTATTGGCATGTTAAATTGGTTTTCTGTGCATGGCACTTCGATGAATAATACGAATCAACTTGTATCAGGCGATAACAAAGGTTATGCTAGCTATTTATTCGAAAAATCAAAAAATGCAAAAGATGTATTGCCAGGGCAAGGTTCCTTTGTAGCTGCATTTGCTTCTACTAATTTAGGAGATGTCTCTCCAAATACTAATGGTACATATTGTATGGATACAGGATTGCCATGTGAACCGGTACATAGTACATGCAATGGAAAAAATGAAATGTGTGTAGGACGTGGTCCAGGGACTGATATGTTTGAATCTGCAAAAATTATCGGAGAGAGACAGTACGTAAAAGCAAATGAAATATATGAATCTGCTAATAAAATAGTATCTGGACCAGTCGATTTTAGGCATACATTTATTGATATGTCAAATTTAACATTTACTCGAAACAATAGTACAGGCCCGGATGATGTTGTACATACATGTCCAGGGGCAATGGGCTATGCATTTGCTGCTGGTACAACGGATGGTCCTGGAATGTTTAATTTTGTTCAATCAACAACGACGTCAAATCCGTTTTGGAATGCTGTATCTGATTTAATTTCAAAACCAACAAAAGCACAAATAAATTGCCACCATCCAAAACCGATATTGCTTAATGTTGGTGAACTCACCAAACCATATGAATGGGTTTCAAGCGTTGTTCCATTACAATTGTTCCGAATAGGTGATTTTTTCATGATCAATGTACCCACAGAGTTTACAACAATGGCAGGTAGACGTATGCGTGAAAGATTAGCGAATGAAATTATGTCACTAGGATTATCAAAAACACCGACAGTTGTAATTGGTGGCCTTTCCAATATGTATGGCGATTACACCACTACATTTGAAGAATATCAAGCGCAACGATATGAGGGTGCATCGACTATATTTGGACCAAATGAGCTGGAAGGTTTTATACATGAAGCCTTGCGATTGGTTAATGATATGGCGACTAATAGTAAATCAAAAACATTACCGTCGCCAGAAATTGATTTGAAGAAAATGATAAATTTATTAGGTGATTGGAAATACGATACAGTTGAAATAGGGAAAAAATTTGGTGATGTGACGAAACAACCAAGTAAAACTGAATATAAAAAAGGTGAAACTGTTTCAGTCAGTTTTAGATCTGCAAATCCGCGAAATAATTTAAAAACTGATGAAACATATTTGACCGTAGAAATTCTTGATGAAAAGAGCAATAATTGGATTGTTGTAGCTACTGATGGAGATTGGTCAACAAAATTTCATTGGCAAAGGAACGGAAAATTGTCACATTCATCGACTGCCACCATAACATGGGATATTAGTGCTGAAGATGTTGCAGGTACATATAGGATCAAACATTTTAACACACATAAAAAAATCTTTAGTGGAACTAAACTTGATTTTGAAGGTACTTCAAATGTATTCACTGTTGTTGGGTAAATAGAGAGAGTGTGTCTATTTAGTTGTAGATGTGTGAAATGAAGATGTTCTGTGTGTGTATTAATATTTATACGTATTAATTTTTTTAAAGAAAATATATATACAATTTTTGACACCCCGTGCCCCCCTAAAAATTATACGAGCGTAACACTATTAAATACGGAGTCGTGTTGTATTTATATATATAATGTACGCTTCGTACACTCTAAAAAAAATGTAATTAAAAACCTCTAAAAATATTGTATTTGTATATTAGTATATATATACACACACACTCACACACAATTTATATTCTCAAATCTTTTGTCTAACTATTACATATCCTATCCATTATATATGACTTAATCGATGCAGTACAATGGGTTGATTCTTAAACAATAATAGCATGTCAAATGATCTGGGCACGGTGCACGAAGTTGTTCTGAACCTCCAATATCCTCATGGCATATGTCATGTACAAATGATGGACACTCGCTTAAATATGATGAATATCCAAGGCACATAGCTTCAAATTTTTTACCTATTCCACCACATCCGAAATCATTTCCTTTTGCTGGTTTGGTGTATCCAACTTTGCCTTCTTTTCTCTTTGCAGAAATCATTGATTTGCAAACATCGCATTCTTCTTTACCAGTTGCTACTGCATATGCTGGTGAAGTAAATTTACCTGTTCCGAACCAGTTATGTGGTACTTTAGCTGCACCGTCAGCTTTTGCTTCTGGTGCAGGTTTAGGATCTTCAGATGTTCTCTCAGATGTTTCTATAAATGAAGAGGTTTTAGTACTAACTTCAATAGCTGCTAATAATTTTTCATCGGTAGGTGCTGGAAGTTTATTGCCTGCAACGTGTGCCAAGTGTTTAACTTCAGCTGCTGGAGCTGCTGGAGGTGTAAATTCTCCAACTTTAGCAGCTTTGTTTGCATAATCGAAACTGGTTTCAGCAGTGCAAGCTGCGATACATAATACAACAATAAGTGTGCGTAACATTTTTTATACTAAATTTATTTTATTATTATAACTCTTGTTTTATTTGTTTTATATTTAAAGTATATAATATGTTTTTTGAATGTTTTACGATTCTATGTATCTATGTATGTGTGCGTGTGTGTGTGTGTGTATATTGTATTGTTATGGTTTTATAATAAATTAACTACAAAAAAAGGCTGTATTAGTTAGTGTTGTTTCTATGTTAAATTGTTTTTACAAGGTCGATAGCATTGGATACTTCCCCCTTTTTTTGTTTTTTTTCTGAAGCTGCATTATTTTTTTATTTATCATCCTTTTAGAATAATTTCGTATATATAAAAATTTATAATGTGTAATATATTGATAAATTTATATAAATTCCGAAAATACCTTAGAATTTTTTAAGAAGGGAAGAAGGAGGAAGAATTTCTTTGTCCAGCATACTTTTAATTTTAAAATAATATTTTTATAGCTACACAGTATTGGATTTGGAAAATATACTTCATATTACAAACTTGTGTGGGGAAGGGATTCAATATTATAGAAAGCTATAATAAGTATGTTCATGTTTAGTATAATGTTTCCTAGGCGAAAAGGATATCAACAGTAATAGCGAGCTATAGTAATAATAATAGTAGTATAGTAGTATGCAATGCAACTTCTTTCTTCCATATTATAACTATTATCTATTAATAGTATATTAATAACAACAACAATATATATTAGTGTGTGCATATATATATATATACAACAACATAAATACTTTTATATATGTATATCGCGTGGATTCATTTTAATAACACTTAATTTCAATATTATGATACTTGGAAATTATTCAATTAATAGTATGTTTAATAGTAGGAAAATATTTTTAATATTTATAGTTGTACAATTAGTTGTTTCAATATGTTTTAGTATGCCACAATCGTCAATAAAAAAAAGGAGACCAACCACTATTGATACATACTTACGACAAGAAAGAGCTATGGCTGGACAAGATAGTAAAAATAGAGAAGCGCTAGATACAAAGATCTTTCGTAAAAAAGGTATTCCTCTAGGGAATGATCAAACTCATCGTAGTAATAAAGAATGGGATTATGGAGATCATGATCCATTGCCAGAAAACTTATTAATGCACAAAGGTGAAAATATTACAAAAACACTTATACATAAAGTAAAGCGGACTATCAATAATATAGCTGGTAAACTAGCACAACTACAACATGATACTCGTATGAGGGCATCACAGCCACGCATAACGTCAGAAGATTTTCATAAACCAGATGTAGTGAGAGAGGAAGATTCTAATTTATATATGACCTATGGTGATCAATCATAAATACCTCTATATATTATGATATATACGAGGTCCTCGTATGTATATTTTAAAGTATATATGAGGAGAGAAGGTATATTTATCATTAAATATGCCCAACATATCATGATAAAATAAACCAGGGGGGCGTAATATATTCATTTGTATTTTTATATAGAGATATTACACTTAATTTATAGATATATATATATATATTTATATTTTATATATATATCTAGATATTACGAAGTATAATATTAAAAATGATATGGTGCATAACTTACGTCGTACGAACGTATATTTTTTTATATAAATTTACTCAGCAGTGATAATTCCTATGGTCATATGATACTCCCAGTACTCTCCAGAAAGAATATGATATCATACAATAACTGAGGACAAATAATGTCTATCTCACTAAACTGGGAAAGATGGACCATTGAATCGTAACGTTTGCGATAATAGAATTCATTGAAATCCACAGAAGTCTGTATTTTTATATTTCAAATGCACATTATGCATAATCATAAAAAAATATATTCGTACGACTCGTAAAAAATATAAAAAATACGAAAATATATAACTCTTCGTATGATACGAGTATATTTTCGTTTTCCGTACTCCTCTCTCGCTCTGTTATTTACGAAAACTTTTTACGCGCACACACACACAATATTTATATTTATTTATATTTAAAAAGAAAAAAAACACACACGCACTCTCTTCGTGTTTAATTTATCTTTGTCCATTTATATAATGTATATGTTTTCGATGACAATTCATTAAAATGTAAGTCACATTCTGTTTGTGTAACATTGACTAATGGGTTTGTATAATATGATTCAGGTGCACTAATGGCTTCTGTTAATTCAAAATTTCCTTCTTCCAAAATTGCATTTTTAAATTCATCCATACCATCACGTTTGGTTGTTGGTGCTACATATAAAAATATTCCATCTTTATTTAAAAGTTTGGAAACTATTGACAATAATGATGGTATCATTTCAATATCATATATTAAATCTGAGCCTAAAAGAACATCGAAAGTTTGGTTTTTTCCATTATCTTTTGCCCAAGTTTCTTCTTTGCTCCAATCTACTGCATATGAGATACCACATGTAGATAAAATATTATTTATTTCAATATTTTTCTTTATATTTTCTACACAATGTGGTAAATAATCTGTTATAACTATTGTTTTTGGATTACATGCAATTCCACATGTTAATCCTGGCAATCCAGCACCAGCGCCTAATTCACATACATTTTTATTTAAAAACCAACCTTTATTCTCAACTAACCAACGTGACAATACAATCGATGCTGACCATATATTAATACCAGTCACATCGTTTTCTGCATTATTGTTTTCAAATGCTTTGCCATCCCAATCCAATGCAATTTCACGGCATTTAACAATATGTTCCGTGAATTTAAGTGTATGGATTTTTTCTTGTATGACTTTACTTTCCATCGGTGTTTTTGGTTTATTATTATCATTTACTTTTCCTTTATTATCTTTGGTTGTGTTTTTCTTTTTCTTTTGATTTTCCAATTCTTTTGCAGATGAATGTGTTAATAACGCTGCAGTGATATCCGTATTATCACGCCCAAACGCTTCCGTCAATGCACTTTTACCAAAACTATTTTTTTTTAATATATCTGCATTTGCATCTTCAAGCAATAATTTCACTACCTTTAAATGCTGATTTTGTACTGCCCAATGCAATGCGTAATTACCTGTTTTATTTGGTGAGTCCTTCGCTCCTTTTAATGTTAAAATTTTCACACAGTCAAGATGACCATTTGCAGATGCTAAATGTAATGCTGTATTACCAGAATCAGGGTTTTTATAGTTAACAGGTATATTTTGATCTTCTTTTAAATATATTAACATATCCTCTGTTTCACCATACCGTGCACATAATAGAAATTCTTCAGCATCTTCAATTGAGAATTGTTTTTGCTCTTTGCTTGTTGTATCTGTAGTAATTGCTGCCATCTTTTGTTGTTCTTGTTGTTGTTCTTGTTGTCGTTGTCGTCTCTTTCCAAATGTAAGTGTATATATAAATCTATATGCTTTATTATTCAATGGTGGATAATAAAAAAACCCAAATATTTCGAGGAATCAATATAAATTTGGTTAAGGTTTAATGGATTAGTATGGGTTAGTTTATTTATATTGTATATTATTATTTAGTAATACCTTACATAGTGATGAAAGCCAATTTTGGACATTTTTGGAACTATATACATATATCTATATGTATTTGCATATTGCTTGGTTTCATTGATTTATATAATGTAGATATCAATGTACCTATATTGTAAAGAAAGATATATAAACGAGTTATTTAATAATATAAATAGAGAGAGAGAGAGAGACAAGTTAACCAGAAATAAATAAATATATATACGATGTCATCTTCATGGCATTTATCATCAAATAATAATAATAATAATAAAAAGAATGGAAAAAAGAATTATTATGGACATGGAAAACAAAAAGGTGCAAGGGATGCACATACACTAGCGAAAGAAAGACGCCAACAATATTATAAAAACTCAAAAACGATAGCAAATTACCGTAAAGTTGTGAAAGAAGTGGAGGAAAGTGAAAAGAATGCAGATGGATCCACGAAAAGACATATCGAAGCATATAAAAATGTATTTAGTGATAATGTAAATAAAGAGAAAAGATATCATGGAAAACACAATAATGATAATGATGATAAAAATGATAGTAATGACAAAAAAGGTAGATTTGGACCACGTACAAGGCGTGTAACTGGTAAAAAACGTCCAAATCCATTTCAACGTGAATTGAGTGCAAAAGAAAAATTAAAAGAAGAAAAATTGAAACGACAAGAAGATGTAAAACAACAACGAAAAGAAACAGAACGATTAAATAAAAGACGTAAACGTAATTCTAAAAATCATCGTAAACGAACGAAACATGGGCAACCATTAATGAAATATCAAATGGGAAGTATTTTAGAAAAATTAGAAAAAGAATATGCTGCTGGTAATCGTAGAAGGTAAAGAGTACAGCCAGTAAAAAGAGGGTATAATAAATATAATATTCAAAAATAATATACATATGTGTTTCATTTTTTTATAAAAAATATAAAAGAAATATTTTTGTTTTTTTTCTTGTGTGTTTGAAATTATAGATTTTTTTCAAAAACATTCTTTATTTCTCACTGTGTTGTTCGTTCCATATATCTACACACTTCTTTTATTTTTCTACAATTGATGATGCTTCATTATTATTATTACTCATAACATCATCCTCTTCAATACCTAATGCTTTAACAACGCGTTCAAATACTTCTTTTATTTTTGCATCATTCACTGCTTTTTTAATTGATTGTTCCGTAGTTCTTTGAGCAGTCAATTTTTCTCGTTCCGCTGCTATTCTTTGTTTTTCCGCTTCTTCTTCTTCTTTTTCTTTTTTGACTTGTTCATCATGTTCACGTTGCACTTCACTAACTTGTCGATTAAATTCTTCCTCACTGATACCAAATAATTCTTGCATAGATAATTTACGATGCATTTTTGGATCATCAGGTTGAGCTAATATATCTAACACTTGTTGCATTTCACTTTTTGGTTCATTGGTATTATTATTGCTATTGTTATTACTACTATTATTAGGATGTGAAAGCTCTTTCTCTGCTGCAAGTTCAGCTATTAAACTTTCCATGACAGATGCATTTGGTAAACTTAACGTTAATTCTGGTGTTAATTCATCATCATTATCGTCATTCATACCGTTACTGTTGGTATTAGATGGTGCTGATAGACGTGTATTTGTAGATGTTGATGGTGCACGTGGGTTATTGTTGTTTGTATTATCATCTTCCACGTCTTTTTCTTCTTTCCTTTCTTCTTGATTTTGATCAAAAGATAACCATGATGAGGTTGATGTTGCAGTGTCATTATTATTATTAATAGTTGATGAAGCTTGTTGTTGCTGACGTCGTTGTTGTCGATTACCAAACCTATTTGGATATGAATTATATTCTTCTTCATCGGATTCTGATTCAGATTGAGACTCTTCTTTGTCATCATTGTTAGGTACCTCGTGTTTATCGTATTCATTTGAATCTTTTATTGTTGCATTTTTCAATTCAAGTTTTGCAAAGGCTAAACGTATCTCTTCTATCGTCATAACTATACCAAATTCATTTTCAATTTCTACTGCACAAGCATTAAAATCAAACATTTTTTCCCTTACCATCCCTGGTAATATTTGTTCCACCATACCCATCACTGCATTTTTAGTAGCAAAATCGCTCATGTTGTTATAAGACAATTATAAAAGATACAACACAAATGTTTGTTCCTTGTGTCGGTTTGAACTTTTTTTTTGTCTTTTTATTTTGTCATGAATCATCTATTCTCTCTCCTCTTTCTATTTTTAATAATTGTTTTTCATATTTTGAAAAAACGACGATTTTTTGCAATGTAAGCAGTTGAAACAAAACGTGTGCCATTGCACACAGGAGGGAGGTATAGGTATGCAGGCCCGCAGGTGTTTTGTTATAATATTAATACCCTCTAAACATGTTAAAAATGTACACAAAAAATTACTATAGGAAGTACATAGGTCTTATCGTTTTCCAAAATACCAATTTTATTTTTCATATATTTGGGGAAAATAGCAAATATCCGAAAATATAGAAAAAATGATGAATATTTTCCCCCATAGTGAATAGTGTTATAAGTTAAAGTGTACAGTTTTTAAAATGGTTTGCGCACTGCCAATGCTATGCTGCGTGCATCAAAAAAACCTAAAGGGAAAAATTTTCTACTACTTTTAAATATCAATTTTACCTATCAAATTTATACTTGAAATTGCACAATTTAAACAACACTGCGAATTCTATTTGGGCATCTTTTGGCACTGCATCATAACAGAAGCACAGCAGGGAGAATCATAATCATCATCATCATTTTTTCTTCGTTCTCTTCTTCTTCTGGTTGCAACTCTTCTTTTTTGGAGCCACCACAAAAAGCATCTCAATTTGTTGTAATATATCGATAGATATGTGTGAAATAGAAATTAAGTGGAAAGTAGAATGCAGATATA
>LT649960.1:0-11140 GCA_900128395.1 Stramenopiles sp. TOSAG23-2
AATAACTAAAAAAAATAAAAAAGTCATTTTTAGTTATCCAGTCGTTAATATTAATAATCAATATAATACTAGTAATTTATTTATAAACGAAAGAAGTTTGTGGACATTCGGTACTGAAAAGCCAAAATATAAGAAAACAATGAGTGGTAAAAAAAATTTCCCTGTTGTAAAGAGTGAACTAGATTGGCAAAAAGAACTAAGTCCTGATGAATATTATGTCTTACGTCAAAAAGGAACAGAAATGGCTGGTACAGGAGAGTATGACCATTTCTACCCCAAGCCAGAGGAGGGATACTTTTGTTGCCGTGCTTGTAAGCAACCATTGTACTCTGCAGCATCTAAATTTAATTCAGGGTGTGGTTGGCCAGCATTTGACAAATGTTACAAAGATGCATTGGAAGTTGAAATTGATCGTTCTTTAGGTATGGTACGAATTGAAATTATGTGTGCAAATTGTGGGGGACATCTTGGACATGTCTTTGAAGGTGAACGTTTTACAAATACTAATGAGCGTCATTGTGTAAATTCATTAAGTATAAAATTTGTTAAAGGGACTGTCGATAAAGATATTGAAGAACAAGCACTTGAAGCTACAAAAGGTAAATTGTAAAAAAATGAATTATTAATATGAGAGAGTGTAGCAATTTATATATATACGAGTATATATACATGATCTAATAAAGATATTGAAGAACAAGCACTTGAAGCTACAAAAGGTAAATTGTAAAAAAAATGAATTATTAATATGAGAGAGTGTAGCAATTTATAATATATATATATATATGATCTAAAATATATGATAATAATATGATATGTGAGAGATATGATATGATACTCAAATTACGAGTAGTTAATTTAAATAATTATATATTGATACCCTGGGTATAATAAAATTCTCTTAAAAAATAACATATTTTTATTATACACACGAGCTACATATATATACGAATATAACTTTTTTAATATTTTGCACATTACTTCTCGTATATACCCAATATATACTTCGTATATCATACTCTCTATACCAATATGTATATATACACATGTGTGCACTAAAACCCTATATTGAAAATTCTTGATTATTCTCACTTTCATCCATCTCTTCATCCTTCTTTTTTAAATTAACACTATCTGGGGTTGTAACAACATGTGTGCACTAAAACCCTATATTGAAAATTCTTGATTATTCTCACTTTCATCCATCTCTTCATCCTTCTTTTTTAAATTAACACTATCTGGGGTTGTAACAATCCCCCCATCTTCATCATCTATAGGTGTTGTTGGTGAAAACATATTAGGAGGTACAAACGGAGTTTTACTACCGGCGCTGATTAAGTTTTTACTACCGTCAAATGATTTTTTATTTCTTTGAATTGGGGTTGATTCGTTCGATATGCGCCCAGAGTAAGAACGTCGACGATTTCTTCGTTGAATAAGTGTTGGAGAAGATTTTGTATTGCTTAAACCTCCACCACCTCGTAATGGAACACGCAACTTTCCTCCAATATTTGCAGAAGATGAAGATACTCGTTTCATATCCGACATCTTAGCTTGTTGGACTTTTTCTTCTAGCTCTTTGATCCGTTTATCTTTTCTAGAACTTTTTATTCCTTGAATTTCTAAATCCATTTTCAATTGTTGATTTTCTTTATTTGCTGCTCGAATTAAAAGCTTTAACTCTTGACAAGATGTTTCCAGTAACGTTAATTTGCTTAATTGTTCATCCATATCGTTTCCTCTCATCAAACGTGTAATTTTAGAATTATATGAATTAATGGTATTTTGCATAATTGCTTCTTTATTTCGCAATTTTTCAATTTCATCCTTCAAATTTTCATTTTCCTCCGTTGTTTTCATAGTCATCTCCGCATGTTCTTGCACTTGCATCATTAATGCAGCAACACTTTCGCAACTAGCCGCATATTTTTCAGGTAAATCCGGATCGTTGAATGGATTAATGTCTCCACCAACAACCACGTCTTGTGCTGCAGTGACACTATCCGAATGCATTGTTCTACCAACTGAGGATTGATTGTTTGTTTCTTCTTCTTCTTTTCGTCTACCAAATGGAAACCACGAAGTCTTTCTTTTCTCCGGTGCTGCTTTTGCTTTTTCCATTGCTAATCGTTTTTCAGTATCGTTGTGTCCTAATTTAAATAGCATTTGCTTATGTTGACTTTGAGTCGATACCTGTTGCAATTTGAATTCTTCGGTTAATTTTAACGTTAAATCCTTCTCTTGCACTTCTAAATCTGTTTGGTGGTCCATTTCCAATTCCTTTAAAACACGCTGGTGTTCTTCCTCCATCGACGATTTCAATTCTTCCAATCTTTTATTTAATTCTTCTTTTCCACCCAATTTAAACGTTTCTATATCATTTCTAGTTTGCTCTTTCACTACTTCAATTTGTCGTAGCATTTCCATTTTTGCTTCTTTTCGTTCCTCCTCCAGCGTTTGCTTCCATTGATCTCTGACTTTCGTCAACGCAGCTTCTTTCTGTGTTGCAGCTTTTCGCAACGCTTTTTGCATCTCACTCATAGTGGTCTCCATACAGCTTGTAATTGCCCTATTCTTCTCTTCCGTCAATTGTTTTCGTAAATCGTTCAATGCTTCTTTTTTCTCCACACGAAATGTCGCAGTAATTTTTTCACGTTTCTTTGTTTCATCTTCCACTACACGTGTAATATCTAACGTTGATTGGGAAGTCCATTTCAAATGCTCCTCTTCATGTTCGTTTTTTAATTGGATCATATGATTTTCTAATTCTTTATTTGAATTTTCTAATTCTAAGATCTTTTCCGTTGATTTTTTTCCCTCCAGGTCGAGCGTATTGTTTAATTCTTTAATTTTTTTATCATATTTAGATATCAAATCCTTACACTCTGTCTGTTTCTTTTTCAAATCTTCACCCGTTTGTTCGAGCGAATCTTCTAACTTGCGAATTTTACTTAAAAATGCTTCAACTTTTTGACGGTGATCTTTTCTGGTTTCTTTTTTTTCATTTTCAAATTTTAACATCTGCTCTGAAACTTTATCCTTCCATTCGTTTCTAACGCTTAAGAGCGTATTTTCCTTCTCCTTTGCAGCATCTTTTAATGCTTTTTGCATCTCGTTCATTGTTGTTTGCATACAATTATTCACTGCTTTATCACGCTCGCTATTCAATTGGTTTCGTAACTCCTCCATAGCTTTATTTTTTTCTTCGTTTTTGGATGCCAAGAGACTTTCTTGCTTTATTTTTTCTTCGTTCATTGCATTTTCCAACTCTGACTTTTTTCCTTCTTTAAGTTTTAGAATTTCCGTATTATGTCGATCAATTGTATTTTTCAATTCCGTTTCGCTTGCATTTAATTTTAATCTTATCGTTTCTACTCGTTCTTCGTACTTCACTCTTTCTTCATCACGCCTTTTATTTATTTCATTTAATTCTGATTTGTGCGTTTGTATAAGTTGCATAGCATATTCCCCTTTTTCTTCTATTGTTTTCTCTAGCTTTTGTTGCTTTATGGAAGCTTCGCGAGTTTTTTTCTCATATAAAACTTCTTGTTGCTCAAATTTCTCTTTCAAAGCTGTCAATTCGCTTGTCAAACGTGTTGCTTCTACTTCATGTGCGCTTTTCATTTCCTCAATTCTTTCTTTCAATTGCCTTTGAAATTCTTTTTTCTCAGAATTCAACATCTCTTCTGCCCGCATGGCCCTTTCATTTTCCATTCGTGCTTCCGACGTTTTCTCTTCTACTTTACCCTCTAACGATTTTACTTTTTGGGTTGTCAGCTGCAATGTCTCATTTACGCCTTTTAACATTGCTAAATTGTTATTCAAAGTCGTTTGCTGTCCTCGCAATTCTGCTAAACCTTCTTGTGTCTTGACAACTTCGTCCTTTAATCGATCCCGCTCTGCTTTTACGGATCCATACGCTTCGCGTGATTTTTGTAAATCTTTTTGCACGGTGTCTAATTGGCTCATTAACTTTTGTTCCACAGCTTCTTTTTGCTCCGATGATGCAATTCGCATAGTTTCCTCCGCTGCTTGAGATCGATCCCTTTCTGCCATGACGGTATTAAGAGAAGCTTTTAATTCATCTGCTGCTTTGCCATGTTTTACATTCATTTCGTCTTTTTCACGTAGCAATGCATTAATTTCTAAATTCTTGTCTTCAAGATTTTTCGTAAATTTAATTTGATTCAATCTTATCTGTTCATTATGTTTACCTTTCAATTCACTGATTGCATTTTTATGGGCTAAAATATTATTATGCAATTCTTTTTCTGAATCCCTTAATTGTGTTGAATATTCCTCACACCGATTTTCTAATTCTTGAATACTATTTCTAGCGGTAGATAGCTTATCTTCCCATTCTTTTTTAAATATTTCTTTATCATTTTCAATTTTTTCAATACTTTTTAATAATTCTTGATGCTTGGACGATGACGAGAACAATTTGTCATTTAAAGTTTTAAATATTTCTTTATCATTTTCAATTTTTTCAATACTTTTTAATAATTCTTGATGCTTGGACGATGACGAGAACAATTTGTCATTTAAAGTGCGTTGCACCTCTTTGCTATTTTCCATAATTTCATGCTTCGCATTTTCAAGCAATTTAATTTTCTCACTTGTTACTACTTTTTCACTTTCAATATTGCTAGTCAATTCGTTACATTTATTTTTTAAGACCAGAATTTCATCATCTAGTTTCTTAATTGAGCCATTTGCTTGATTTGTTTCATTGTGAAGTTTCTCTATTTCATCCTCATAACGACTTATTTTTTCATTGTTCATTTTTTCCATTTCTTTTTTCTCATGGGTGTACTCAGCATTCATATTGCTTATTTTATCATGTAATTCAATCGCTTCTTTTTGAAACTTTTCTGCTGCGTTCAATTTTTCTTGGACGGAGGATAATTCATTTTCTTTATCTTCCAGCAGTTGTTTTGCTTCTCCAATTTCTTGTTCTGCTTTTAATTTTTCTTCTGTTGCTGTCATTTGCATTGAAACCCTCAATTTGTTTTGTTCCTCAATTTCTTTTTCAACTGAAGCAACTCTTTGGATGTTTTGTTCGTTAATATTATTTAACTTCGTTATTTTTTCATCTTTTTCTAGAAGTAATTTTGCAGTCGTAGCTTTTTCCGTTTCAAATTGGCTAGATAATTTATTAAATCTCCCTGTTTCAACAGATAGCTTGGAAGTTAATGATTCAATAATATTCATTTTCTCTTCAATTTTTTGCTCATATTCACAAGTCATATTTTTCAACATTTGTTCTTTCTGTGTAATTTCCGTTTCTTTCGCCTTTAGCGATTCTTCCATATGATTGACCATAGTTTCCGCTTTTGCAGCTCTCATAGCAACACTTTTTATTGACTCTGCATGTTTATTTTCTAATTGGATAATTCTATTCTCTGTCTTGATCTCATTGTTTTTCAATTCCTCTTTTAGCTCATCACAATATTGATCTGCTTTTTGCAAACGCTCAACGTCAATTTTTAATTCCATTTCGCGATTTTTCTTTTCCTCTACTTCTGATTTTAATTTAGTCAATTCTTGCACATATTTCATATTTTCCTCTCCCATTTGCTTCTCCAATAACTGTTTTGCTTCAGCAGCTGCCTTCACTTGTTTTTCTAATGATTCTACTTCTTTTTTTGTATCTGATATATTAGTTTCTAACTTTGTCATTGTTTCCATTTTTTCGTTTATTTTCATTTCCAATGATTTTGTTTCTTCTCCAGCTTTGGCTGACAATTCTTTTTCATCTACTAATTTCGAATTTAAATTAACAATATCTTTAGTCAAATCATCAATTTTTGATTGAGCAATACCAAGGTCCTCTTCTAAAGCATTAGTATTTTCCAACATTGCTAAATTTCCTTTTTTCGTATTTTCAAATTTCTTTTCTAATTTTACTTTTTCCTCCTCTAGCAGTTTATTCTTTTCTGTTAAATCGCTGATCTGTTTATTCATCTCATTATCTTTTTCATTAATATTATCAAGTAATTGATTTGACTCATTCAATTTCTTTTTTAATGCTTCATGTTCACCCATCATATTTGCTCGCTCTAATTGTAATTCGCTAGTTAAATTTTGATAATGTTTCAATTGTTCCTTTAATGCCAATATTTCATCTTTTATTTCTTCCATTTCTGCAGAATTTGAAGTTTTATTATTCTTCCTCCTACCACCATTACCATCCCTTTCTTCATCATCTGAATCCTCAGTGGATGAATAACTATCACCATCTTCTTCATTGATAGTTCCCGTATTTGGCGCAAGGCTATGTTTCTTTTTTCTTGATGCAGCGCCACTTTTACGTATATTACCAGTGGTTAATCTTCGTTTATTCAATTTATTATCTTTAATGGTTACAGGCTTTTCTACCCCACGATATGATGCAAGCTCATTTTCTAACATTTGTATTTTTTTCTCTAACAACATAATAGCCTTTTGTGAGTGCCTCAATAATCGCATTAACTCTTCACGCGTACGTTCTTGATTGATCTTTGCCTTATTTTTCACACGTTTTGCACGTTCACCAAAACGAAGCGTAGAAACAGTTTCGTCATGGTTAAAACTACTTGGACTACAGCATATGACAAGTGCTGTTTTTGCATTACCACCTAATGATTCTTGTAGTAATCTAGTTAATTTACTATCCCGATAAGGTATATGAGTGGAATTTGTTTCAGTTAATTTTTTAATTACAAGTCCTAATGCTGATAAGGATTGATTGATCATTTTTGCTTCATCTAATCGTGCACCACTGGCACCCGTTTTTCGTATTTTCTCCGAACCAGCTAAATCAACTAAATACAATTTCCCTTTCTTTACCGTTCCATTTCTTTCATCTTTTTGTGTTATGGTTACAATGAAGACACTGTGTGAACGACTACTCTCATCATTCATATTCGTGGAGCTAGTAGCACGATTCGTTGCACCAACATTTAATGCTTCCATAACGTCATCGTATGATGATATATACAATTCCGTACAACCTTCTATAAATACAGTTTCATGCTTCTTAATTCTTAAATTATCCCTCGTTGGATCTAATAAATCTCTAATTTTTTCTAAATATATTTCAACATATGATACTTCTATACTAAAAGTAGAATGTTCATCAGCAGAGTCAATAGCATCAAAAATTGTTTGAATACAACGTGGTATCATACCTTGGATATCTGCATCATCAACATCTGGACCTTCCATAGTAAATGTTTTACCACTGCCAGTTTGTCCATATGCAAAAATAGTCCCATTGTAACCATTGAGGACATCTAGTACAATTTTCTTACCACACGATTCAAAAACTTCAGCCTGGGTACTATCAGGTCCAAAAATATGGTCAAAATGAAAGGAACGTTTATCATGCATTCGCTTTTCACCTTCATTTATACATACAGTAGTATCATTCACTTTTTCTGCACATATTGAAGATTTTAATCCAACTTCCTTCCGGTTCATTGGTCTGATTCGACAACATACTTTGACAGAGCTGCTGTTGCTACTTTTATTATTTTTAGCATTATTATTTTCATTAATATTTTCACGTTGTTGATTTTCAGCCATATTATATTTGTAATATTAAAATATATATATATTTTTAGTAAATTTTAAATCAAATGTATGTAAATTCTATCTGTTTTTTTTTATTTTTATTTTGTGGTAGATATTTTGATAGGTCGTATATATTTCTGTATATGTATAATATATATTGAATCTGAAATGACAGTAAAAGTATATTGATACAATAAACGAAGATTAAAATTACAATATATTATTTGATATTATTATTCCTGAGGTTGTCATTTCTATTCACTCTATATATACTGTATTTTTTTGTATTTTTTTTTTAAAATTCATTGTTTTGTACAAAACAATCTGGCAATGAATTTTCAACTATAATAACAACATGTTGTTGTTGAGTTGCTTGCCTGGCCAGCAGGCTTGCCCGGCTTGCATTAGCTACTACGCCAGCTTGATTTAGATTGTGATTGATTGATTTTTGATGGAGGATTGTTCAACAAGAATAATTTCAATATCTATTTCATCTAACCAGGCTATAGAGCTCAGCTATATATCCTATCACTCAATCTAATTATTACCAGGTAATTGTAAGTATAATAATGGAGGATTCATTTAATGATGAGAAATTAGTAATAGCCGTGAAAGAATTAAAAGACATGTTAAGTAATAAAACAACTATGAATGTCAACGAGAAAGATAAAGCCAAGACATTATTTCCGATAGTGGATGAATGTGATTTTGAATCAGATTTAGAATTAGCTTTTTTTGTAGTTGGATGGAAATATGATTTGAACAAAGCTATTGAAACAATTGGTAAAAGTAGAGAATTAAGGAATTCATCCGATAAACTACGTGTTGCCCGTAGAAATATAAGATCTGGAAAAATAGTGAATATTGAAGATTTTCCACACCGTGATGAAGTAAATAAATATTGGGAACATGATCAAACACACACAGGAATATTTACAAAGGATAATATGCCAGTTGCGATATGTAGAGTGGGCGAAGTTGATTTGTATGGTATGCAAGATAATGTTCCTGTTGAAGATTTTCAAGAATATATGATATATGTATTTGAATATAGATTATTCATGTTGGAAAATATAATGAAAAAACAAAAAAAAAATAATAATAATAATAAGGAGGAACAACAACAAAATAATAGCTTACCTCGCTTTGTTGATATTCATTGTTTAAATTGTCCAAGAGGATTTTTGTCTACGTTTTCGTATTCTAATATACAATATTTTCGCTGGTGGATGGGTGTTCTTGGACCAGCATATCCTGAACAATGCAGCCATGTAATCTTAGTAAATACGCCATGGGTATTTTATGGAGGATGGGGCATAACAAAAGGTTGGTTACCCACAAGAACAGTGGAAAAAATTGAAATATTAGGAAGTGATGTAGAGACGTGGAGAGCGGAATCTTCATCATTAATCTCAAAAATTGGAAAAGAATGTGTTGATAATTGTATAAAATATTTAGCAAGAGAACAAATGGATGATAAAAATGAAAAAGAGGACAATAATGATGATAAGAAAAAGAAGGAGAAGATGTAAGAGAAATGATGGAAAGTCTCTCGTAATCATATTATATATATAAAAAATATGATGTATTTACAGTGTGTGTGAGCATTAATTTCATGTGTCATGTATATCTACAATTCATCATTTTTTTACACCAATGTCATGACGGGATCGTATGGTCGGGACGTGTCAAATCGTCCAATTGTTACTAATTTACCACCTGTTAACGAGCTTCGTTCTCCACTAATATTCCCTGAATTCAAAGAATCACCACCACCATGATGATTTTTTAATTGTGGTTGAGAAAAAATTTTCATATCTTTCAAAATATTTACAACTGTTTTCATCCCATGTTTATAATCAATCATATCATCCTCTGGAACTAAAATAGGTATAACACCTCGATGTAATAAAATACTATTTGCTGTTTGGTTATTACTAGTAACGCAAAATATTGGACATGATGGTCGATATTTTGCCAAAGCTTTAACCATCGTACCAGTATAAGAAAATACTACTATTGCTGGTGCATTGATTTCCAAGGAGGCAACCACTGCTGAAGTTGCAATAGTTTCAAGAGACATTGGGAAATTAGTTGGAATTCCATATTTTTTATTACTACCTCTAATTTGCCTGAAAAATGAATCATAATCAATTGCCACTTCAGCTTCTTTGCAGATATCAGACATCATATCAACTGCTTTAAATGGAAAATTACCTTTTGCCGTTTCCCCTGATAACATAACAGCATCAGCACCATCTAATACTGCATTTGCAACATCGGATACTTCTGCCCTTGTTGGTCTAGGATTTTCTACCATACTTTCAAGCATTTGCGTTGCACATATCACAGGTTTCCCTGCAATATTACATCTACTTATCATATGTTTTTGCGCTAAGAAGACCGTATGCGCGGGAATTTCAATTCCTAAGTCTCCTCGTGCAACCATTATTCCATCGCTTTCTTGTAAAATTTCATCAAAATTATCACAACCTTCTTTATTTTCAACTTTTGATATTATTTGTACATTTTTTCCATCGGGGCCTAATGCTTCTCTTACTGCTATGACATCTTTACGGCTACGTATGAAAGAGGCAAAGATGAAATCAACACCAATATCCGCTGCAAACTCTAAATCTTTTCGGTCTTGCTCCGTAATCGATGGCAAATTGCTTTTAAATGGTTCTGGTATGTTGATACCTTTTTGCTGCCCTAATTTTCCACCATTTTCAATTTCACAAACCAACGTTTGCTCATCAATAACTTCTTTCAATACAAAACTAATCAAGCCATCGTCTAAAAATATTTTTTGACCAGGAAATATTTCGTTTGCTAAAGTCTGATAATCACAATATATTAAATCTTTTGTACCAGCATCATAATGATCAAGGTTTGTCGATATAGTAATTTCATCACCAATTTTTAAATGCACTGCTTCTACATCTTCTCCAGCAAATAACCCTGTCCGTATTTCTGGCCCTTTTGTATCAGCTGCAATTGCACAAATATCTTCACGAGACCCATCAGAAAAATCAACAGAATCTTTTTCACGAATATCTTTAACAATATTTCTTAAATTTGAAATTACTTCAGCTTTTTGTTCATGCGTCCCGTGTGAAAAGTTTAAACGTAAGACATTCATGCCACGATCAAGTAATTTACGAATACTATCATTATCCCAAGTTGATGGGCCTACCGTACATATGATTCTTGTTTTACGATCAAAATTTTCAGGCAAGTCCATATCCATGGATGCGTTATGTCCTATTGTACTAATATATCGACCACATTGCAAGCGATAAAGTAGAGATGGTACTTGACAACATTTATTATTATATAATAACTTTTTTATTGCAAACATTCTTATTCTTTGTAATATATGTCTATGAAAAGGACGAAATTTTTCTTATCCAACACACATACACACAAAAAAAAATGTTATATCTGTCGATCATCTAGTCAGCTAGAGTCGAAGAATTAAAAATTATTATTTATATTATCTTTGAATTTAAAATAACATACGTGTAGTCGTCTATGTAGTAATAATAATAATAATAAAAAAATTGAATAGCGAGCGTGATAAAGC
>LT649961.1:0-11121 GCA_900128395.1 Stramenopiles sp. TOSAG23-2
AACATGTGTTTGGGTTAGATCATGCCATAGAAGCGTTAAAACCATATATATTGCAATGTCGATTTCCATCATTATTGAAAGGCAAAAGATCAATGGTAAATCATGGAATATTATTATACGGCCCGCAAGGTACTGGAAAATCATATTTAGCAAAAGCAGTTGCAAAAGAAGCAAAGGCAAAATTAATTATTCCATCTGGTCAAGATTTATTAAAAACTGGTGAAGAAATGTTGAAGAAATTATTTGATCAAGCTCGTCGTAGTATTATAGAAGAAGTGGTTGATGGAAACGACGATGATCGTTTTCAGTCATCTATATTATTATTTCATCGCATCGATTCATGGCCAGAGAATGTAATTGAATGTTTTAACGCTGAATTGAAAACAATATCCATTCAACCAATATTTGTAATAGGTACAACAAACATGCCATGGAAGTTAAACAATAGATTAACAAATAGATTTTCGTTACGATTATATATTAATTTACCAGATAAAGATGCACGTGTAAAAATATTTAAAATGCAATTAAATAAAGTAAAACATCAATTAAATGAACATAGTGATTTTGATGTATTAGCATTATTATCAAACGGATATTCTGGGAAAGATATTAATAATGTTGTAAAAGAAGCATTGATGGAACCAATACGTGAATGTCAAAAGGCACGTTTTTTTAAAATAACAAATGAACATCAAATGTTAGTACCAGTAATAAAATACCCACCATGTAGTCAATGTCCAATGAAATTTGAAAAAGATAAAAAAGAATTGTTATGTAGAACGTCTTGGTCATCCAAACTAAAATATTTGGTTGTTGTAGGTGAATTTACACTATTTACAGGTTCGATACGTATTCAAGTAACAGATCCAGGATTTCCTTCCAATAAATTACAAATTGGAGATCTATCGTTTTATCATTTGAAAAAAATATTAGAAAGTCGTAGTATGGATAATAATAAGATGAAGAAAGGTGATTTGAATGGTGGTGTTGATGAAGAAGTGTTGTTGAAACAGTTTGATAAATGGACGGAGGAGTTTGGGTAAGTGGGTATAAGTGTCAAAGAGGGTATATTATATTTGCGCCCGTAAATATTACGACGATGTGTTCTCATCTTTAAAATATAATACTTCGTATATTTTTTTAATACTAGTTCGTTTTATAATATTTTATTTTTTTATATATTATAGTATGCATATATATCGATGGTTAAAATCTACGTAAGTTATAATAATTTTTACACTCTTCTCGTGTTAAGTATAATATGCTCAATACTCAATCGCAAGAATAATATTATAATACTCTATCCTACTATAGTAAAGCTCTAACGCACCTCTACAAACTAATACTCTACAAGCACGAGTAGGTTTCTATCCTTCCATGCACACTCGTTGAACGGGCTGGACGTCGGATTCATTCGAAAACGGTGAGGTTGTCGAAGTGAAAGATCCTGTTGTGAACAACAACCGGTAACTATCCGGAGAAAGATCTTGAAGTGCACGGTTGTGGCAATTATCATATACGATAATACGTTGTCGTATATCAGTACACTTCGTATGATGATATCATATATATATAATTTACGCATAATTTATTGTTTTAATTTACTCAGAATGATAATTCCTGTACGTACGTACTTCGTACTCTTCAAAACTTCAAAAGAATACAATATAACTGAAATAATCTATCTCACACTATGCATAGTGTGTATCATATTATATGAAAAAGAGTGTGTAAAAATACAGCAGGACCCGCCGTGTGTGTGTGTGTGTTTTTTTAAAATCTTCCATTATTATAATCATCAAATGCTTGCTCTAACTCATCGCGTGTATTCATCACAAATGGTCCATGTGATGCTATTGGTTCACCAATAAATGGTTCCCCAGCTAATAATAATACCTTTGCTTTACCATCACCCGTGTATTCATCACAAATGGTCCATGTGATGCTATTGGTTCACCAATAAATGGTTCCCCAGCTAATAATAATACCTTTGCTTTACCATCACCATCATCCGTACCTAATGATTTTAAAATAATTTTTGTATTCTCATCATCACGATTCATTAATACCACATCTTGTGGCCCAAGTATTTGATCATTTTGTATTTGTATTTTCCCACTACGAACAAAGATAATAACATTATTACCTTTTACCGTATCAAATTCATATACATTTGATGTATTATGTATATTTATATCTAACATATCAACTTGGCTAAATGTTTTTGCCGGTCCAATTACACCTTTAAATTGTCCAGCAATAACACGTACATATCCAGATGTATTGTTATTATTATCATTATTGAATTCGCATGTACCATCATTTTCTTTCTCATCGCTATTATTGTTATTATTATTATTATCATCATCATTGGCACAATCTTTATTATTATCATTACTAATGGTCTCCTTCTCCTCATTATTATATATATACAACGGTGAAGATGGAATTTCATTTGATAAAATTGGTTGATAACGTGGAGTTGTTAATTTGAACTTTTTCGGTAAATTTACCCATAGCTGGCACATTTCTAGAATTCCACCTGTTTTAGCAAATGTTCTGGAATGAAATTCTTCATGTATAATGCCTTTTGCAGCTGTCATCCATTGCACATCGCCATGCCCAATAATCCCTTTATTACCTTTGTTATCACCATGTTCCACTTCACCTTGAAATGCAATTGTTACAGTTTCAAATCCACGATGTGGATGTTTACCAACCCCTAATTTTTTTGTAGTTGGTGGAAAATATTTTGGTTTTCCATAATCAAACATTAGAAATGGTGATAATTCTTCACTAAAAGCTTTATCGGCAAAAACAGGATATACATGAAATCCATTTCCAACCCAGTGTGGTGATGGCTTACGCAGTATTTGTTTCACAGATTTCAGCATGTTATTATTATTATTATTATTTGTTATTTTGTTTGAAAATGATAAAATAATATGATTGTTCAATGATAAAATTGATAATAATATTGTTGATATAAACAGAGGATAATTGGTAATAAATTTTCGTATGGTGTTATTGTTATTATCCATTGATATGAGGTAATGCGTACAGCGCAGAGTTTTCTTAACAGGGATTTACTCTGGCAAGCGGAGAATTATCCAAGCGGGCAAGCTGAGATTTCCAGTTGTTCTTCTGCAACAACAAATGTTCATCCGTCTCTTCTTCGATCATCTGCTTCTTCGATCATCTTATCCAAGCGGGCAAGCTGAGATTTCCAGTTGTTCTTCTGCAACAACAAATGTTCATCCGTCTCTTCTTCGATCATCTGCTTCTTCGATCATCTGTTTCGCGATCATCTTCTGCTTTCTGCTTCTTCGATCATGTGCTTATTATTATCTGCTTCTTCGATCTTCGTCACTGCAACTGCACCACTCTTCTATAGACTACTACAGCAACTGCTATACTAATCCTAATTTTGTGCTATCATCCAACTTTTATTCCGGGTATAGAAAGATACTGTAGAAAGATATATCATTATTAGGTTAAAATACTAATTGTCTATTTTTATATTAATATATCAGAAATGTATAAATAATTTAAACATTGTATAATATATGTTTTTATGATATTTTTTTGTAATTCTAATTCGTCGTTTGACTATTCATCTTATTTCTAATACGCCTATTTCTAATTTTCCAATAATTTTGTGGTTGACTGCGAATAAAAAATTCATTCTCAAATTCTAGTGTAGAAGAGTCTTTTGCACTTTTCTTGAATCCATAATTGTTCACCTACGAGAGAATTTCCACGTTGTGCTTGATGGTAATTTGATGAGCTGCTACTATCTCCATTTTTGGAACTATTATTCATGTCCACAGGACCTCTTGCGAATTTTTCCATGGGGGGAGAAGATTTTAATAACGATGCGGAATTAAAACGCAATTGTACCGGCTCATAAGATTTCGATTCCGTTGGTACATCATCATCCGTCAAATCAATGTAATTACTACTATCATGCAAGTTTGATTCTGGTTCCTCTTGTTGATATTGTTGTTCTCCAACAGTATTGTTACCACTCAAAGCACTACTATTTGTACCATTCATTGATGAGTCACCCATATACATGGGCAAATTCAAAAACTTAAGAGCATGTTCATGTTGGAGCGAAATATCCTTAGGTAACGAATCATTGTTAGTGTTCATGTCAAATTACGTTTTTTTTAAATTAATAATTCGATTTGAGTTTGAAACAAAATACTATAATATTATTAAATATATTCTATATTATTTTCTCCGTATATAAAATGGAAATACAATAGCTTATATTTCCTCGTTATAATGATGTATATTTGCTGCTTCTTTTTATTCTTGTTGTTATCCGATATTTGTGTATATATATGTAATTGCGTTTGTATGTAATTGTTTGTGTTTATGGTGATTGATTGTTTATTCAATTGTTACATGTAGTCATTTGTCATTTTAATTTCGTTTTGATGAATGCTGGATTGATGATGAAGAAGAAATGATTTCAATGATATTAGCACATTAACATTAAATAATACCAGGTTTTGTACTTAATACAATATTGTTTTCGAAAATGTCAATTTTATTTTTCTAATATTTGAAAAAACAGCAAAATTATCCGAAGATACACAAAACATAACAAATATTTTCCCCATAGTGAATAGTGTTACATGTACAGTTTTGACACGGTTTGCACAGTGTTGGAAGATTTGTATTATGGAGGTGTTTTTAGTTTAACGAAGCTATACAATGTACACAGCATTGTAAAATTTCCTAATGAAAACATACCGTGCGTTGTTGGCGCCAGAAATTCAAATAAAACCACAACACGAGAAAATTGGCACATTTGTCGCCTCTCCCTATCAAGTTGTTAAATTACAGTATACTAATATTGCACTTAATTTTATTTTTTTGTTAAATCGGAGGGATTAATGTGAACACTACTATTCCTTATTAAAAATAATAGCACTATAATTGAAATAATAATAATATTATAATAATTTTTTCAATAGTAATAATAATCTATAATAATAATAATCAATTTATTATGTAATTAATAACTAAAAACTACTAAGTATTGTTCCCAATAGATGTCTATATGTCTATGTTACAAGTGTATAATACAAACATTATACAATCAATACAAAACATTATTCAATCAATACTGGTAAAAAAAATAGTAAAACGAACGATTGGCAATAAACATGTCGGTCTTATCGTCTTGTATATCAGAAATGCTTCTGCAGGTTACAGAGTATAATTCAGAGGTCAATTATATTACAAAATTAATGAAAGATGAAAGTTATCCATCTGACCCGGCATATCGTGCGCAAGATAATAAAATATATGCATATGATCGAAAATGTGCTTTGGAAAGAATGGGCAAAGTATGGGACAAAATGGGTACACATTATCTTACGGAATATGTTTTCCCCCATGCCTATTTTCATTTTAATAAAATGACGATCAAGCAAATCGATTTAGAAGTAAGTAAATACGATAAATAATCAACAAAGTGATGTTGTTTTGTCTTTGCGCATTATTACGTTTATCTCTGAAAATATAATTCTACATGTCAATATTCCATTTTAACAATCACTAACAAATCATTTTTATATCGGTATAGCATGCAGCAAATATATTAGATCGTGTCTCATCACAACATAAAATTGACTACAATTTATGTGACAAAACATGGAAAAATAACACGTACAATTATAATATTGTTGCGATCGTGTGTTTGCATATTGTAATGAAATTTAATCATTCATCCGGATATGAAAACCCGGTGTTTTTAAATTTTCCCGGATATTTAAAAATTTTCAACGATTGTTGCGGTCATGAAGGAAAAAAGATTTTTCAAACATTTTTATCAAATGCAAAAACAACGGAAGAAAGTAAAAGAACAAGGGAGTTTGTTTATTCAATAATTGATAAATGTGAAAGATTTATACTTCGAATAATTGATTGGCGCATTGCTGGTCTTAACATAACTCCGCAAAGAATCGTATCGTCATTTTTACATGCAAACTGTATTATACCAAACAAAAATATTAAACGCATGTGTTATAATAAAATAGATGATAAAATTGTTGCAAATGTGGATTATACGAACATTGAACAATTTGAAGAAGAAAATAGTAAAATTTTATACGACATGTTAGTTGAAATTATGATGTTCAATGATGAAGAAAAATTATATTCACCTGATATTTTAGCTATTTCATCCATTATTATGACGATAGCAAAAACTATGACACTTTCCAATTGTTATTCTTTTGAATATTTTTTTAATTGCATGAAAAAACAATGTAAATATGATGTTATTAAAG
This sequence comes from Stramenopiles sp. TOSAG23-2, assembly GCA_900128395.1. NCBI lineage: Eukaryota > Stramenopiles sp. TOSAG23-2. The sequence goes on from LT649961.1 coordinate 6,312, forward strand.
ATACAAAGATTAAGAGCAAAGTAATATCTTGCTTACGATTGTTTAGAAATAAGCAATCGGAATATACTCCATACTTTTCAGATGATGACGACAATAAAGACGATACTTTTTGGCATAATATTGATATTTTAATGGAAAGACATAAAGATGAATGCGACGTTACTGAATTATTTCATTGGAATGTTCAAGGCAATATTAATAATAGTAATCATACACCGGTCACGAAATATAATATTACTGATTCAAATAATGTCAAAAGAACTGTTACAGGCTTAAATTTCACAACGCAAACTGTTGAAAGAAATATCAAAAAATCGAAACCAGAACGACCTTTCTTAATTAAGCAGAAAAAAATTAATACAAATGTTCCTTGTCCATATGCAACTGTACATGAGCACCAGCGTCAGCGAGGACGTATGCGGCAAACGCATATTCCAAAAGTTTCAAGAAAAAAACGTAAATATGAAGATTATTCGATACTTAAAAGCAATGATCGCACTGATACAACAGAACCATCATCGTTGTGGTCAAGCCGTTCGCATAGTTTGCACAATGTTAATCCACTTTTTTATCGACCGACCCAAAAGAACAATAAAAAGGCAGATATTGATAGTAATTTACCTCCCAAAAAACACCAAACACGAACTATAGCTTATCGTCAAATGATGAAAGCTCTCGAGAAAAACAGTAAACGTAGTAAACGCAAATAACAGTTCACACGTAAATGACCACATTTTAGGTAATTGTAAAAATTCGTAGTACGAGTACTCTGCCATTATTTCGCATAACCGGAAGAAAGAAGGTATGATACACGCACACAAAAAAGTCGAAAAAGAAAATTAAAAATATTTTTATGATAATTATAATATCAATATATTATATAATATGATATGGGGTTAAAATCTAAAAGTTATATATAATAATTTTACACTTCTTGTGTTAAAGTAACGCACACAAAAAAATCGAAAAAGAAAATTAAAATATTTTTATATATAATATATTTAAATAATATATATATATATGATATATATATATGATAAGAGTATTATGATGTGGTTTATTACAATCTTGATGGTTAAAATTTAAGTTTTTATTACTCGTGTAATAATATACTCGTATAAAATTTTCTCTTATCATACTTGTATATTTTACGCATAATTTATTGTTAATTTACTCATGATAATTCCTAAAAAATAATATATATATATGTTACATGCATATACGCATATAATTTATTTTTAATTTACTCATGATAATTAATATATATATGAGCTTAGATTTTAACCATCATTTTATGAGTAAGAGAACATTTTATATATATGCATAAGCATATAATATAATATATATAATATGCATATGCATATGTATAAATGCATACCATTCATATCATGTATAATGATGTATGCATACACAAAAATTAATTATATATGTGCGTTACCTGTTACAAATGCGTTGTAACACTGAACCATCACAAAATCCATACTGTGTTTCTTTTTTCTTTTTTTTAGTTTCACGTATTTATTTACATTTTTTACTTAATTCCTTCCGGAGGATACGATTTCAATCCTGCATTGTTGTTTTCCTGTGGCATACTATTAGTTGCCGCAATTTTACGTACATTTCGTGGTTCAAGTTTTTTTTGCTCCATTTTTTCTCTCATTGCGTTCTCTTTTACTTTTTTTTTCGCCGAGTTACGTGTTTGTGGTGATTTTGTTTGTAGCTTCCGTTTCCGTGCTGGTGGCGATCTTTTAGCAGTCGAGTTCCTCAACGCTTCGCTTAATCCGTTATCGCCATCTTGTGGAGCTACCAAGGCACTAATATATGCTCCAATGTCATCAATTGACTCATGATCGATAGACATATCTTTGTCTTTGCTGTGCCCAACGTTGTGTTGCAGTTTTCCACATTCAGTTGTTAACGTTGATGTTGTCGTGACTGAACCTCCATTTTTGAACCCCGTATTGTTTTTTTTGAGCATACGCATGTTATTATTGTTGTCCACAGTCGTAACATTATTCTGTGTTGACGACGCCTTTATCCGTTTGACACTGTTAGTGCTATTGCCATCTGTATTGTTTGATTCAGTCACTTTGTGTATAATAATATCAGTACATGGTACTTCCTGCATGGCCTTCGTTATAGTGCGAATATCAATAAAATCAAGGAAATGGGCTGCAACATCATCTTGATTGTTGTTACTATCATTGTTGTTACTATTACTCATACAATTGTTGTTGTTGTTGTCTGAGTTGCTATTTTTTTTTGATGCTACCGTCTCCGAAGAATTGTTTTTATGACTAATACATGTTGGTACTTCCTGCATGGCCTTCGTTATAGTGCGAATATCAATAAAATCAAGGAAATGGGCTGCAACATCATCTTGATTGTTGTTACTATCATTGTTGTTACTATTACTCATACTATTATTGTTGTTGTCGGAATTGCTATTTTTTCAAAAGATGTTGTTACTTAGAATTGGTTTCTCTTTTATTATGATAATGGAAATACATTTTATTTACTTTTATTGTTAAAAAAATAAACACATGATGATTACAGGATATATATTAAGTGCATTACCAGGAGGTAATATATATAATAATAATAATACATGTTGTTTTTAAAGACGACAGGCACACCACCTATAATACAAGAAGGCATTAGCAACGCATTAGCAACGCATTTTCCTTTATGATAGATGATCTATTTTTAGTAATAGTGCTGTGCACACCTGGCATACTAGTTGCCCAGCATGCCCAGCATGCCACAACACCACTCTTTTTTAATGGCGGCTATAATGAACCAGCCACCAGGCCATAGCTAAACACAAGTATAATAAAAGTAAATTAATAATCACAATAATAAATAATACGCCAAAATAAGAAAAATAATACATTAATAAAAAATATAATAAAAAATAGAAAATAGATATATGGTATGTATAGATTGAAAAAGATATATATATAACAACATGAATCATATTACTGATCATATTACTTATTCTGAACACCTGGAAGAACATAGCAGAATAGCTGAAAGGTATACAAAGTTCATACACCATCCTGCATATGATGTCTCTAAACATTTATATCACATCAACCCATTAACATTTAAATCTATTCCTTTCGTTATGGCTCTGGATCTCAAGAATTATCAATTAAATTCTAAATTGATTCAAAACAGAAGAACTAGGTTGCCGGTGAATTGTTCTGTAGTGAAATACTATGACTACAATGATAATGCATACAAGGTGTCATATTGTGATTCAACAATGTGCAGCAATTATGAGCAGTTTGATGTGGATTATAACATCTCTGGACATGGATTTCAAATACGTAATTTTTTGGCATCCAATAGGGATCACATAAGCGGATGGAAACGGTTGGAGCTTGGAATTCAATTGATTGCTTTATTACGAAGGAGTGCAGGTGTATTGGGAATATCAAGAGTAACTGACTTGCACTGTCCTGTGGACAACAAGCAGTATAAAAGGATGGACATAGAACATGTGGATGGTACGTTTACTTCTCTGGACATTATCTCAGTAAATCCTCTCGCTCAACCTTTCGTTAATACTGGTGGTGGAAAAACAATATTGGATCCACATTGCCCAACATCAAAGGGTATGGGAAAGTGGTGGCCCAATGAGAATATATATGGGACATCATTGCAAGTTTATAGTGTTAATGGAATGACACAATAGTTTAATTATATATAATGTATTATGTATTAATTTATTTTTTATTTTACTCAATTATATAATAATTCCTACACTATATATATCATATGTTCCATCTTTGTTTACATGTATCGAATTTAATATCATACATTCCATCATCGTTTACACATGTTACTTCACCACCGTAATATTTTGTCACCCCTTTTACTTTTGCTTCTACACGATCACCACGACGATGTTTTTTTACCAGTAGATGATTTCTTTTTTGGTGATTTGCTACGTTTTGAACGACAATCGTCATAATCAGATTCATCATTGTCTTCATCTTTTCCACCTTTGATTTCAGATGTTTTAACTCCACGTTTACGCTCACCATCATCGAATTTAATATCATACGTTCCATCATCGTTTACACGTGTTACTTCACCACCGTAATATTTTGTCACCCCTTTTACTTTTGCTTCTACACGATCACCACGACGATGTTTTTTTACCAGTAGATGATTTCTTTTTTGGTGATTTGCTACGTTTTGAACGACAATCGTCATAATCAGATTCATCATTGTCTTCATCTTTTCCACCTTTGATTTCAGATGTTTTAACTCCACGTTTACGCTCACCATCATCAAATTTAATATCATACGTTCCATCATCGTTTACACGTGTTACTTCACCACCGTAATATTTTGTCACCCCTTTTACTTTTGCTTCTACACGATCACCACGACGATGTTTTTTTACCAGTAGATGATTTCTTTTTTGGTGATTTGCTACGTTTCGAACGACGATCGTCATAATCAGATTCTTCATCTTTTCCACCTTTGATTTCAGATGTTTTAACTCCACGTTTACGCTCACCATCATCGAATTTAATATCATACGTTCCATCATCGTTTACACGTGTTACTTCCCCGCCATAATATTTTGTCCACCCTTTTACTTTTGCTTCTACACGATCTCCACGGCGTATTTTTTTACCAGTAGATGATTTCTTTTTTGGTGATTTGCTACGTTTCGAACGACGATCGTCATAATCAGATTCTTCATCTTTTCCACCTTTGATTTCAGATGTTTTAACTCCACGTTTACGCTCACCATCATCGAATTTAATATCATACGTTCCATCATCGTTTA